>SJYT01041813.1:29022-173533 GCA_006410635.1 Cephalophus harveyi
CCCACCAGGCTACCCCATCCCTGGGATTCTCCAGGCAAGAACACTGGAGTGGGTTGCCATTTCCTTCTCCAATGCATGAAAGTGAAAAGTGAAAGTGAGGTCGCTCAGTCGTGCCCGACTCTTAGCGACCCCATGGACTGCAGCCTACCAGGCTCCTCCATTCATAGGATTTTCCAGGCAAGAGTACTGGAGTGGGGTGCCATTGCCCTCTCCGGTGGATCACAATAAACTGTGGACAATTCTTCAAGAGATGGGACTACCAGACCACCTGACCTACCTCTTGAGAAATCTGTATGTAGGTCAGGAAGCAAGAGTTAAAACTGGACATGAAACAACAGACTGGTTCCAAATAGGAAAAGGAGTATGTCAAGGCTGTATATTGTCACCCTGCTTATTTAATTTATATGCAGAGTACATCATGAGAAACGTTGGGGTGGATGAAGCATAAGCTGGAATCAAGATTGCCGGGAGAAATACCAATAACCTTAGATATGCAGATGACACCACCCTTATGGCAGAAAGTGAAGAAGAACTAAAGAGCCTCTTTATGAAAGTAAAAGAGGAGAGTGAAAAAATTGGCTCAAAGCTCAACATTCAGAAAACTAAGATCATGGCATCTGGTCCCATCACTTTCATGGCCAATAGATGGGGAAACAGTGGAAACAGTGTCAGACTTTATTTTTTTGGACTCCAAAATCACTGCAGATGGTGACTGCAGCCATGAAGTTAAAAGATGCTCACTCCTTGGAAGAAAAATTATGGCCAACCTAGACAGCATATTAAAAACAGAGACATTATTTTGCCAACAAATGTCCATCTAGTCAAAGCTATGGTTTTTCTAGTAGTCATGTAGAGATGTGAGAGTTGGACTATAAAGAAAGCTGAGCACTGAAGAATTGATGCTTTTGAATAGTGGTGTTGGAGAAGACTCTTGAGAGACCCTTGGACTGTAAGGAGATGCAACCAGTCCATCCTACAGGAAATCAGTCCTGAATATTCATTGGAAGGAGTTATGCTGAAGCTCCAATACTTTGGCCAGCTGATGTGAAGAGCTGACTCATTTGAAAAGACCCTGATGTTGGGAAAGATTGAAGGCAGGAGGAGAAGGGCATGACAGAGGATGAGATGGTTGGATGGCATCACAGACTCGATGGACGTGAGTTTGAGTAAACTTCAGAGTTGGTGATGGACATGGAGGTCTGGTGTGCTGCAGTCCATGGGGTCGCAAAGAGTTGGACATGACTGAGCAACTGAACTGAACTGAATGCCTATGGACAGTGGTTGTCTTTGATTATTAAGCAACCTGGAAAGATCTTGCTAGTGAGATTTAGTGAGGATTTTTTTTTTCTTTAAACCTTCTTGCAAACAGGGAGTTTGACTCCAAAAATAGTTTATTAAACTCTTTCTAGCAATTAAATGCTCAAGCAGGAGTATGTCCACCCCATTGCCTGACCTTCCTTTAATTAAATGCTGTACCTGGCTAGGTATCTTTTAAGAATCTGGCACGGACTATAGACAACCATGGGGAATCTATCCAAATATGATTTGCTTGGGTCTCTCCCACAGAAAAAGGTTTAGGGCACCTTCTAATATTTTAAATTAAGAGTGAGGAATCTATTTGATGGATGGAACCAGGGCCACCTTCACTATTTGCGAAAGGTTAAATGATATTTACCAGCAAATTTTCTTGCCAAGAAATAAGTGATCTACATTCATGTAGAGTGACTAGGTTGAGTTATGTCAAGAGGAAAAATTAAATGCTGAAGTCTTTCACACCTTTCCTTTAAGGCCAAATTCTGAAAGGTACTCTGAATACTGAATGTATGTAAAAAACAAGAACAGAAAGAATACAAGTGTTTGCTGAAGGAATGAAAGTGTTTGCTGATAGCAACACTTAGCTTTAGTGAAGAACCCATTTTCTAATACTATACAAATGATTAACCTTGATAATACAAGTATAAGAACCATTGTAATGTGCAACTTCATTGATCTTTTGGTCTTTATCCCCTCTGTTACCTCTAAATGTGGCTTTTAAAGATACTAACTTTTATTACTCTGTATTAGACATTTTGAAGGACGATCTTATTTTCAAGTATGACATTGTCCTTGGAGTTTATGTTATGGTCCCATGTTATGAATGAGGCTACATCATTATGACATTCTTCAGAGATCAATGATCTAAAAGTCCAAGGCTGTCGCAGTGGAATTCTGTGCTATCATTATGGTGACTATATTTTCAAAACCCCCAACTGTACTTTATTCTCATTGAGAATTTATGTATGTGAAATGATTAAATCATACTTACCTCCTAATATAGAGCTTTAATATGATAGACCTAATATGATTTAGTGACATTTGGACTGGCCAGACTGTCCAACTCTCTGTGGGCAGTTTCTATTTACAAAAATTCTGCCACAGGTCTGGCTCTACACTGCTAGTTTTGGGAGTGTTTTGTGCTTAAAAGCCTACACATATATATGGAATTTAGAAAGATGGCAATGATGACCCTGCATGCGAGACAGCAAAAGAGACACAGATGTATAGAACGGACTTTTGGACTCTGTGGGAGAGGGAGAGGGTGGGATGATTTGGGAGAATGGCATTGAAACATGTATACTATCAGGTAAGAAATGAAGCGCCAGCCTCTGTTCGATGCAGGATACAGGATGCTTGGGGCTGGTGCACGGGGATGATCCAGAGAGAGGATATGGGGTGGGAGGTGGGAGGGGCATTCAGGATTGGGAGCTCGTGTACACCCGTGGTGGATTCATGTCAATGTATGGCAAAACCAATACGGTATTATAAAGTAAAATAAAGTAAAAATTAAAATTAAAAAAAAAAAAAAAGCCTACAGCAGCTTTCTGAAGAAGCTTCTCTTACCCAGTGGTTAATTAACTTCTTCCCCACTTTGCAGTATATAGTAGAGGTGAGACTTCAGCCTAGACCGCCTGACTCAAAAGCACCTTACACAGTGTTTGCGTTTGCTTACCAGTCTATCTAATAGGTTGGTTACTTTAGAGTCATCTGGGGGCTCTTGTTAAACTTCAGATTGTCAGACTCCACCCAGGACCCACTGAGTCAGAATCTACATAGCTGTTGTTAGCTAGCTCTCCAGGTGATTTGAGTGTGTGGCCAGGTTTGGGTCCTCTGTGCATTATTGCCTGCCTTAGATGTAACCCTGTAGAGCGGCGGTCCCCAACCTTTTTGGCACCAAGGATCAGTTTCATGGAAGACAACTTTTTCTGTGGACTTGGGATGGTGGGGATGGTTTCAGGATGATTCAAGCACATTACATTTATTGTGCACTTTATTTCTATTATTATTACATCAGCTCCACTTCAGATCATCAAGCATTAGAGCTCAGAGATGGGAGACCCCCCTACTGTAGAGAGAAGGACTTTTTCTGTCTCATACCTATCAGCATATTTTAGAGATAAGAGTTCAAAATAGTGGGGTAAAACTCTTTTCCCGTGGCATTTCTGGTTTTAGGTGCTGTAAAGGGAGAAGTCAAGAGAGACATCATAAGATAGATAAGCTTCCCTGGGCTTAGCGGTGAGAGCAGTGTTTGGGCTCATGGCCTTGTTCCTATATGTGGGAATTTACCCAGGAAATGGTTCCCATCCAGACCACTTGTAACTTGGGTTATTCAGAGAGGAATGAAAACTGATTACAGAAATCAATCTCTGCTGGGGCCCCACCAGGCTGGACCCTGACCTCCATGACCATGTACTGCCGTCTTGTTTATTAGCATCAATAAAGATTTATTCCACTCATTAGAGGATGGCAATTTGAACCACTGAATTATACTCTTTTCCTGCCAGCTCATTTTCTCATTTTCTCCTTTTTCCCCAAGCACTAAAAAAAAAAATCCAGATGGAATCAGGGCAGGACGGAGGGAGATGCCAAAGAAAAAATTAAATTAGAAGAGGTACTATTGAAATAATCTGGCTGATCTTAGCGGAGATCTGTGGCTAATGCATTCCAGGTGAACTCATTCTGGTTGACCCAAAAGAGTATCATGCCTCCCTGTGTTAGTGTATAATAGGGAGGCGAGAAGACTGCAAGAGGATAGATTTATTTGGAATTCTTGACAAACAATTGATTCCTGACTGGTAATATGACACATTCATTTGCTTGTGCCTTTATTCTGCAAGGAGATATGCTGATCTCTTGCTGTGTATCTGAGAGTTACCCATATGTGAATTTTCTTCAGAAGAGAACTTGAGACCTACTATTAAGGACATTTGAAAATTTAGATCAATAATAAGATTGCATGAGAGTTAAATAAGGACATAAGAATTGGACAGGAAATACTACAGAGACAAAATAAGTGCTGCAAAAAGGAAGTGGTAACGTAGTTAAGGAGAGTCTGGATGAAAAGACTAATCCTAAAGGTTTAGGATTCAATTTCAAGCTTGGGTTTCTGAGATGTATTAAATTTACAGGGGAAGTGAGGACATTTGGGGTGAGGAGGGCGGGATGGAAGAAACCTAGAAGCAGAGGTGTGCTGGGGACTTTGGCAGATAGTCAAGCCGTTCCGCCTGTGTTCACAGGGAACATACTGCTGAGTTGGGAGACATATGGAGTTTCGTTTAAGAATCTAGAATGATACTCCTTTGCCTTTTCTCTGTCATCTCACTTTGTCACATGGAGTCATAATGATCTGTGTTTCTGTTTGTCTTCCTCCTTAGATTGAAAGTCAAGAGCAAGGACTGTCTTTTTTGACTTTCAAGTACTGTTACTTTGCACACAGCTGGGAAATAGCGTGTACCCTGGTAGTGTGTGGGGACTGAGTAGAGATCTCTCTGGATGAAGGTGAGGAACCAATCTCTCTTCCCTGTCTTGCTGCCTGCTGCCTTTAGGTCAACAGCCAAAGTGGCTTGCGCTTCTATAGTTATTAAGCTGTTATATAGCTCCTCATCAGTGGCTTAGAGGAAGCCAAGGTCACTCTGGACCCCATAGTACTCTTTCTGGAGTTAGGTCATCAGTGGACCACAGAGGAAAAGGACCAGTGGCGGGCAGATATTTATTAAGGATCTACTTCCAGGTATTCTTATGTTAAATATTATTCACTTTTCACTTTCATGCATTGGAGCAGGAAATGGCAACCCACTCCAGTGTTCTTGCCTGGAGAATCCCAGGGAAAGGGGAGCCTGGTGGGCTTCTGTCCATGGGGTCGCACAGAGTCAGACACGACTGAAGCGACTTGGCATTGTATAAAAGACTAATGTATAGGATAATGTAAGAGCTCTGTCTTTAAGATATATAATAGCATATTAGACCCATGAGATTCCCATACATGAATCCAAAATTAACAAAAGGATGTCTAGATAAGCTAGGTTACCTGCCGGGGGTTTGGTTGGTTTATTTAATTATTTAAATTTTGTCTTTTTTGATTGAGATATAGTTGCTATACAAGGCTTTAGTTTATTTTTATCTATAAAGTTGGACTGGATGATTCTAAATCCCCTTTGGGCTTGGAATTGACTGAGGGCTCAAAGAGTTCAGTGGGTAACTCACCACGAAGGGCAGCTGATGCTTGTTCAGCGCCTTCTCCATAAACAGGGTTTCCTGGTGGATAAGTGGGGTGGGGGGCGGGAATAAGATGGAACTTAGAAGGTACCAGGAGAGGTTTGACTGGAACAGGAGGAAGCATTCCAAGAGTGGAGAGCACCAGTGAAGAGTTGGAGGCTGGAGTGAGCAGGCAGAATGGAGCATGCTGTGAGTCGGAGTGGACCTCACCTGGCACTAACCCTCTGAGAGTGGGCAGCGTGATACTCTTAAGTCAGATCCCTTAGGAGCTTGAGCACCTCAGTTTCCCAAGCAGCTGGCAGTGCACTGGCTGAGCCAGGATGTTCACGTCCTGTGCTGGTGCCTGGGGAAACCTTCCTGACTTTCAGATTAGTGATATCTGGAACTCAGTGCTGAGGACTTGACCTCCTAACAGTTCCACCTGCTTTCAGGATCCTTCCTGAGATAGTCTCTTGGTTTCTCAAGCTGGAAGGTCTGAATCCACGTTCAAGAACAACTTTTATACCTTCACACCTCTCACTGACTCCAGCACCGAACAGCTGCTGTTGTCCAAGGTGAGGTGTTGGAGCCCAGTGACAGTTCACAAAAGTTTGTGCCTGCTCTGTCCAGGTGGGTCTGCCAGAGGCCCAAATGGTCTGTCCCCACATCACGTGGCAGCAGAGCCCAATTACAAGTGAGCAGGGGAGTGACACACTTAATTTTATGCAGTTAACACCTAACCCTTGGTTTTCTTGGCAAAGCAAAGGCATTGGCCTTTTGTCCTCTGCTGGTCTGCTCAGCAATTACCCAGTTATTAAAACTCAATAATTGTCATTAGCTCTTGTCCTCTGGGCCTGCAGAGTCCCACTCTAGCCTGCTTTGCATCTCATTTGCAAAGTTCTCTGAGGCAGGACTGGGCATGCTTGTCCTTCAGACACCAGGCAGGTGCAGCAACGGAGCTGGCTTCCGGGGCCCACTTTCTCTGGCTGGTTTTGCTCTCAGAGATTGCGCCTCTTGTTTGCACTTCAGCTCTGGCTGCACTGCCTATGTGTCTGTGTTCCCGTGTGTTTGGAGGGCTGCAGCTCATTGTCAGGAGAATCGACTTTCCTCTTGCTTTTTCTGAGCTGGCTCTTGCTTTGTGGTGGTGGTTTGAAATTCAATTTGGCGGGACGCGTGGACTCTCTCCATTTCTATTTCTCTTTTTTCTTTCACGTTTCTCATCTCTGAAGAGATTTCTCCTCTTAAACTCTGGCATTAAAGGGAGGCACTTTCATTTTATGTGGCAAGGTCTCTCCACACAGGTGTCTGCCTGCTCTCTGCACCGACAGTTGTTTTTTTCCTGCCGCCTTGATGCTGATCGCGGTTGTCTGAAGTACAAAGGGAAAGTTAAGATTACAGGTTGTCCTTCTCTTTGATTGTATTCTTGGCTGTACCTTCTCAGTCCTTTGCGGGAAGAACTCACATTAGGCTGGGATGTGGAAGCAGGAGAATTCTTGGCCCCAGAAATAATGTAATTACTTCTTGGACTGGATTGTTTGGGAACCTCAGCACTAATGAATGGATTGAGACTAAGCCCCTGGAACAGACGGGTCCTGGTTGGGGAGAAAAGGTCTGAGATCTGTGTTTCGAGGCAAAGAAAATTCTGGCTAGACCTATGTGTATATGTATTCAGAAGCCTAATTAGACCCTGGGTGTGATTGCACTGCTCCATTGCAGTGGCTGTGATACTATTTGATTTTTAACTACTTCCAGAGGGCAAGGATCTTTACCCTAGATTTGTTTCTGATCCTTTCTTTTTTTTCTTTTTTTGATTGAGGTTAAGGGATGGGGGAGCCTGGTGGGCTGCTGACTATGGGGTCGCCTGGTGGGCTGCTGACTATGGGGTCGCAGAGTCGGACACGACTGAAGCGACTTAGCAGCAGCAGCAGCAGCAGCAACCACTGTGATGCTTATTGCGCCTTATCCTTACCGTCTTGACTCCGGACTCATTCATTCCTTCTGTCATTCAGCTCTCTGATAAATGTTCATCAAGAGCTGCCAGATATAAAGAACACTACAGCCTGGAACCATTGACCAAGACAGCAAGAAGGGTCCAACCTTACACTTCGCAGATGAGCAAACGGTGTCTATTTCCTCATCTGTACAGCCTGTGTCCAAGGTCCAGGCTCTGGGATCTCTTATCTCCTGAGTGTCCTGGACCTCATCACTTCAAAATGACAGCTCGGACCTCAAGGGGCTTTTCAGCTGTTAAGAGAAACAGGCTGGTACTCAGGGGACTGTGGGTGTGAGCAGAGCTCACATCCGTCCTCCAGGTCTTCTCCCAGGGGCTCCTCAAAGCCAGGGGCCTGTTGGCTTTGGGCTCCCCGCTTACTGGCCTTGGTGGTGCTAGTGGTAAAGAATCTGCGGGAGACACAAGAGATGTGAGTTCGATCCCTGGATTGGGAAGATGCCCTGAAAGAGGAAATGGTCATTCAGTCCAGTATTCTTGCCTGGAGAATCCCATGGACGACAGAGGAGCCTGGTGGGCTAACGCCCTTAGGGTCACAAAGAGTTGGACATGACTGAGCATGTGTGTGTGCATGTGCATGCACACATGCACACACACACGTGCATGCACACACACACTCTCACACTCTTAGTGGCCTGACAAGGCTAATATGCCTCCATAGGGTCCCTGGTTGGACCCCAGACATGTCTTCATCCTACAGACACAGACCCTGCTAGGGAAGCTGGTTTCCAATCTGAGGTTCTGCCGTGGGTTGAATTGTATCCTCCTAAAATATATATATGTTGAAGCCTGAATCCCCAGAACCTTAGAATGTGATCTTATTTGGAAATAGGGTCATTGCCAATATTATTAGTTAATGTAAGGTCATACTGGAGAAGGGTGGGCCCCTAACCCAGGATGACTGCCTTTCCTTATTGAAAGGCAGCTTTAGACATAGAACTGCATATGAAGATGAAGGCAGAGATCAGAGTGATGAAACCCAGGAACACCCAAGTTTGCCAGCAAACCACCAGAAGTGAGGGGAGAGGCATGGGACAGATTCTCCCTCCCAGCCCTCAGACGGAATCAATCATGTCCATACCTTGATCTTGGTCTTCTAGCCTCTGAAACTGTGAGACAATATATTTCTGTTGTGTAACCATGCAGTCTATGGGACTTTGTTCTGGCAGCCTGAGCTGACTAATCCAGACTTCATGTGCAGAGTGTGTGTGTGTGTGTGTGTGTGTGTGTGTGCGCGCTTGCTCCACTTTGAGAAGGGAATGCCTCACCCAGAGGGAGATGGTGGTGGAGGGGCTTCATCTTCCTTATTGCCCATCCAGCAGTGTGGAGGAGTTTGGGGCAATATTGAAATCATTAGTCTGAGATTTTGTGGAGGGATTATCTTAATATATGTTTTTAATATGTTTATTACATATGTTCTTTTTATAAAAAACCTTTTTATTTTGTATGGGGATATAGCTGCTTAACAATGTGATAGTTTCAGGTGAACAGCAAGGGGACTCAGCCAAACATGTTCTTGTATCCATTCTCCCCCAAACTCCCTGCCATCCAGGCTGCCACCTAACAGTGAGCAGAGTCCCCAGTGCTATACGGTAGGTTTTTGCTGGTTATGCATTTATTGCATGTATCCTTTGGTCTGGAATACCCTCAGTCCAACTCAGATATCACCTCCTTGAGTTGTCTTTTCCTCCTTCCAGGCTCGGGCGGGTATTCTCTGCTCTCCTTATCCAGAACTTACCCTGCTGTTTAACCATTTGTGCTGCTTTGCTGGGTCACCAGGTGATCCGCAGAGGGCCTGGTGCTATCCTGGGGAGCCTGGGCTGCTGGCTGACACCACGGAGGCCCTTGTGCTGGGGACACTTGTGCAGAAGTGGGACAGGTAGACACACAGGATGTTAGTGGATGGGATCATGTCAGATCATGGAGGGTTCTATGAAGAAGATTGTTTTTGTTGTTTATTCACTAAGTTGTGTCCCCATGTCCCCAAGTCGCTAAGTTGTAACCCCATGGACTGCAGTATGGCTGGTTTCTCTGTCCTTCACCATCTCCTGGAGTTTGCTCAAGTTTGTGTCCGTTGAATTCATGATGCTATCCAACCATCTCATCCTCTGCCGCTCTCTTTTCCTCCTGCCTTCAATCTTTCCCAGCATGAGGGTCTTCTCCAAAGACACAGCTGTTTGCATCTTCTTTGTGAAAAAGATAAAACACAGTAATGTACTAGAAGGGAGCAAGAGGCAGTTGGAGATGGGACCATCAGGGAGGCCTCTCAGATAGAGTGATCACTGTGTGAGACCTGTGAGCATAGGAGGAGTCAGCTCTGCAAAGACCTGTGGGAAGAGAGTCCCAGGGGAGGAAAGAGCAAAGTCTGGAGACCCACAGGAGGGAACGGTCCTTGTGTGTTCAAGCTGCAGTGGTTGGAGAATGGCTGCAGAGCCGGAGATTGTGGGTGGGGTTGACAAGAAGGAGTAGACTCCTACTAGCCTGAGTTCATGTGCAGAGGATTCTGTACCTTTGTCAAGACCATACCTAGCAGACAGTCAGTGCTTTATACACACACACACACACACACACATGCGCGCGCGCGTATGCACGCTGCAGGAATGACTAAACACCTGTATGCACACATGCTAATAAAAAAAATTCTCTAAACAGTAACACGTTTATCTAAGTATTGCTTCTCAGGCAAACCCTACTATCCAGGCTGCATCAGGAAGCAATAAATGAATAATCATGGTTCATAGATGTCAAGGCAAGATGGCTCAAGGTCATACAACTTACATAGCCAACACTCTCTTTGGCCCTTGCTTGGAGCCTATTAATTCTCTTTTTACATGCTATTGTAATGATGCTGGTTGTTAAGCTTCCCCATTCCTAACAAATTTAGAGCAATGAATTATCTGGGAAGTAAGTAGGGGTGGGGAACTGACACTGGAGGCAAACAGAACTCATCAGTGTGAAGCAGTTATTTTGGGGGCAAGCAGCCCTAAGTGTGACAGTAAGCTGGGCCATCACATATTGGAGCAGAGTGAAAATACAAGCTGTTTACAATGAGGATTCTGAAGCACATTTTGCTTCATGTGTTTTGTCTGAGAAAACAGGGAAGTAGGTACCATTCTGAAATTATTTGCATTTGAAATGGTTAAAATTCAAAAACAAATCTAATGCTTAAGGATAAGCTTCATGTATCTGGAAAAAAAAATGTACATCTATGGAATTCTGTCTCCTTAAATGATGCCACACAAATGAAAATGTGATTGTTTAGCCCTTTGATCTTCAAAAGCCTTAGTACAAGTGGTAGATGATTTCCTGCGACCTCCCAATCAGAGCCAGGAATTATTATTTCTGTTTTTTTCCTCCCTAAGAGTCAGGTAGAAAATGACGAGCAAACAATGACATTATTACAGTGGCACTTTAATAGGTGTTCAGGGAACTAAAAAGTCAGCTGAGGCACCATATGAAATATTCATGAGTATTTTTCCTTTTTCTCGCCTTTTCCCTTCTCCAGTCACCAGAGTGAAAACATCCAGGACAAAAGTTCTGAGTACAGGAATCTTGTAGAAATGGCTCCTGCAGGCTTGTCTCTGACCTTTTGCGGGAGGGACAGATAGACAAAGCTCTTCCCCTCCAATTCCAACATTATCCTGTCCCTTATTGGAGATGCTAAATTTTGGCCCACACCCCGGACCTACTGGATGAGCAACGAGGAGGAGGAGAGTTAGACAGACCAGCACACTGTGGTTTAATAAGCCCTCCAGGTGATTCTGATGCATGTTAACTGTGAGAACCTCTGTCGTATGTCTCCTGAATCCTTATTAGAACTATAGACGGTTATAGGCACACAGCTGCACCCAATCAACACTTGTTGATTAAAATCTATTAAGGAGTACATTTTCATGAAGCAGGCTATTTTTTTCCCTCTTTGTGACAGGATTTAGTGCAGAGTACCTTAAAATAGAGTTTCTTCTTGCACACTGAGTCATGTGGCTCACAAATATTCAAGGATCTAACACTTAATGTTCATTCAGCTGTGCAGAAATGTACCGTTATATGAAAGAAAAGCACAATGACATTCGTTCAGTTGTTCATTCAACAGATATGTATTGATGGCTAGAACCTCATGCTGCTGCTGTTGCTCCTGCTAAGTCGCTTCAGTCGTGTCCGACTCTGTGCGACCCCATAGACAGCAGCCCACCAGGCTCCCCTGTCCCTGGGATTCTCCAGGCAAGAACACTGGAGTGGGCTGCCATTTCCTTCTCTGATGCATGAAAGTGAAAAGTGAAAGTGAAGTCTCTCAGTCGTGTCCGACCCTCAGCGACCCCATGCACTGCAGCCTTCCAGGCTCCTCCATCCATGGGATTTTCCAGGCAAGAGCACTGGAGTGGAGTGCCATTGCCTTCCCTGGAACCTCATGCTAGGTGTGAATAATTCTTTATTAGTCTGTCTTTCCCTGTGATGGTGGTCAGCATCACGACAGCACAGACATGGACATTTCTGCTTAGTCTGTCACTTATGAGCTGGGTCATCTTGTGGGAGACCCAACTTCTCTAGACTTTAATTTTTTCATAGTTAATTAATATTTACATTGCGATTTCTGCTTTAACTGATACCAGATAGCTGTCAAAAACTTCTAATAAGCATCATAAAGTGTTTGTTGCTCAGTTGTGTCCGACTGTTTGCAATCCCATGGACTGTAGCCTACTAGGCTCCTCTGTCCATGGAATTCTCCAGACAATACTGGAGTAAGCTGGCATTTCCTTACTCCAGGGGATCTTCCCAACCCAGGGATCAAACCTGGGTCTCCTGCATTGTGGGTGGATTCTTTACCATCTGAATAGATACCTTCTTATTACAATCAGAGCAAAAATAAGCAGAGCTTTTACAATTTCTGTTTTTTTAGTAGGTGGTAGAGCAATGCTTGGGCTTCCCAGGTGGTGCTAGTGGTAAAGAACCCCCCTGCAATGTAGGAAACATAATGAGACACTGGTTTGATCCCTGGGTCAGGAAAATTCCCTGGAGGGGGGCATGGCAATCCACCCCAGTATTTTTGCCTGGAGAATCCCATGGACAGAGGAGCCTCATAGGCTACAGTCCATAGGGTCACAAAGAGTCGAACATGACTGAGATGACTTAACAGGCAGAGAGGAATGTTTCTCTCATTTTAATGTGTGTGTGAATCACCTGAGGATCATGTTAAGTGCAGATTCTGAGAATTTTGAGATGGAGCCTAAGATTTTGCCTTTTCAGCCAGCTTCCAGGGGAGGCCAGTGCTGCTGGTTCATAGGCCATACATTGAGTAGTGAGGCTCTGAGAGTCTGGCTGGTGCAACAAAATAGGAAAAAGAAAGGAGGAGTATGAGACTTGTAAAGGAAATTACTTGCAAAAATGATTTCCTACTTAAGAAATTTATGAACCACTAAAACTGCTAAGAATTTAATGCTTTATGCGTTTACAAGGTGCCCAGCTGTCTGGTGAGGTAGTTTTGAGAGCAAAGTGATGCTGCTTTGTAAATCATAAAACATTCTAGAAGTTTAAGCTAAGAAAGCAAGGACTTACTAGTTTCTCAAAGCACAGCTAATTGCCTTCATTGCCTGGCCTCATGGGGTGGGGTGGTCTTTTCTTTTTTTTTTCTGTCCAGAATTTTTAACCAAGTTCATCCAGCAGGTTCTAGGAATGTATATTTTCACTTGTTTCCTCTGTCCTTGTCATTTCCTTAAGTAGACTGTCCACACTTTAAAGACAGGGGACTTCTTTGACTTCTTTTGACAGCATGGTGAATAGAAGGAATGACAAATAGATTTTATCTAGCAGTCAACTCTGATTGATTGGCAGGGCTTCCTGGAGTCTGAAGGCTGAAACTCTTTCCAGGCCTAAAGGCATGAGTGCTGTGGTTGATTACTGATGTCTGCCTTTGACAGAGGACAGGATAAGTGGTGGGCTGGTCCTTAAAGCCAGATTGACTGAAGTTTGAATCTCTACCAAGAATCAGAGACCTTGCCAGAAATCCCTCTCATGAAACTCCAGGACTTCTTTCTAGGCTCCCCAACTCCACCTCTCTTTCCTCATGACCCCATGGAGCCTAGTCTTTTTTCTCTACCTTAGCCACACTTCCTCCATCTTCTGCAATTTCTTTCTCTATAGATTTGGACAGAGAGGAGGGCAGTCTCCCCAGCTCCACTTGTCCTCATAAACCCCATTCTCTTGTGGACCCAACTCCTGCTCTTCCTGTGGACATAGAGGAACAATGACGGGAAGCAGTTAAGAGGTTTATGGACCCTTACAAAACTAGAGAGTCATGGAGCTAGTCTCTAGTTCCTAAATAGGTCAGAGGAATTTCTGAACCTCTGTCTCCAGATCAGTGAAATTGAGGATAATGATTTTGATGTCTCAAGGCTGCTGGGAGATTGAGTGGAATATAATGTATGTGGGAATACCCACCCCAGTGGGTGGGGCACAGCATGCATTTAGTCAATGCTGGTTCCTTCTGGCTGACACTTGGCATGCAATACATACTTCTGTTTTTTTAAACAGTGTTGCCATAGCATGAGGGTTATGACTGGACTTAACATGGAGTCTCCGATAACCTTCATACATGCTATTGGATGGGGAGAAAGAAGGATCTTTTTTAACGAAAACTTCCAAGACTCTTTCTCTGTGCCAGCTGTAATTCAAAGTGTATTATAGATATCAGTTAATTTTCATAATAACATTGTGAATTAAGTACTGTTTCCCAGATAAAGAAGTAACCACTGAGATATTAAGCATGTTGCCCAAGGTCCTCCAGCGAGTGAGTGTCAGAGCTGGGGTTCCCACCTAGGGAGGATGGCTATGCAGTCTGCGTTTCAGCCACCATGCCATGCTGCCTCATCCAGCCCTGCGAGGTGGGACACCCTAGTATCCACAGCCATTAACTTCCCATTTGAGTTCACAGATGTTAGAAATTTGCTTTGTTTCCTGGAGGATTCCTTGTCTTCTAGAATTTCTGGAAGCAGTACTTCTCCTCAATTCTGGTGTCATCCTGCTGATTTTAGGAGAAATGACCCAGGAAATAGTCCAGATGGGAGAGAGGTGAGTGAGATGAAGCCTGGGGGAGGGGGCTGCTGCTGCTGCTGCTGCTGCTAAGTCGCTTCAGTCGTGTCCGACTCTGTGCGACCCCATAGACGGCAGCCCACCAGGCTCCCCCATCCCTGGGATTCTCCAGGCAAGAACACTGGAGTGGGTTGCCATTTCCTTCTCCGGGGGAGGGGAGGCACCCCCTAATGCTGTAAAGTCAGACCAGAGAGAATCTCAAAGGTGAGGTGGGGTCTGATTGCTGTGGCATCCATGAGTGGAGCTGAGAGTGGTCAGGAGAGTGCTGATGGAGTAGATGCTTTCCCCAGATCTGGTCAGTATTTGCCTCCTTAAGCCAGCACTGGATCCACACCCCAACTCTCGTGTGTGAAGTGGTGCTTTGTGGGCAGTGAGTGAAGCAGCGTCTTCACATGCCTTTGTTCTAGTACATTACATCCACAAGGCTTGTTCACTTGTTTATGTCCTGTCTGAGCCGTGTGGGAGGAGCTGGGGCTGTGTCATCTTGTCCCCTCTTGCATGTCAAGCACTGGAATAGGGCAGGGCATGTAGCTGCTATATGAACCATGAATGAATGAATGAATGGTGGCAGGAAGGGCCCTTCATACCTCTGACTGTTGGAGGAGGCTTCCCTCCTTCATGGTGGCGAGTTGAGTGCTCACCTTGACTTTCTCTTGCTGCTGCTGTAAGGACCATGATGGAGTCAGGATTTGGGGAGGTCACTGATAGAAGGAGGAATAGATGCTGCACGATGGGATCAAGAAGCTGGGGGGCCACAGTATATAAAGAACATAACTCTGCATTGTGACTTGAATTATTTGCTGGAAGGTGGCTGCTTCCTTTCTGTACTTTCCTCAAAGGAGGGTCTTTGCTTTTCGTGACACATTCCCTCATTATTCCATCTACAATGACTGTCTGCATGCGTCTGATGTAATGTAAATACTCCCTATACTCCAGTATTATGGGTAAGACCCATTATTTCCTAGGTAATGACTATCAGGTTTCTAGTTTTTTTGGGTTTAGAGGAAAGATGCAAAAAGTGGCCATTCCTTGGATTCATATTCTTCAGTATTTTTGGAGAAGAATGTCCCTGGGTCCTCCCTGACCACTAATTAAATGTGATTCTGACTCTCAACATCTTATTTCCCAACTTAAGTGTAAGTCTGCCGAGAGCTGGTTCCATGCCTTGTTCTGACACAACCCAGGATTTTTACAGAGCAAATGATGCGTAAATACTTGCTGAGTTAGTGGGCAATGTTTGTATACTTCCTGTGCTCTGGAGCAGCTAAGAAAATGACCTTCCCCAGAGGGTGACAGGGTTTGCTTTCTGAATCACTGAGTAAATGAAAAACTCTGAGGGGCTTCGGGATCTCAGGCCTATACCCTTGGCATGCTTGATGAAATCCCACCTTGAGATACAGGTGAAACCCTATCTGCCAGCCCTGCAGAAGTAACGCCTTTTGTAATGCTGGATCCAGATGACTTGCCTGTGGCAAGCTTTTCGGTTCTGCTCTGAAAGTTGGGTGCTGCCACTTCTCTTTAGAATTGTGGCCCTAGGGGTGGTCCTAAGATGGCAGAGGAATAGGATGGGGAGACCACTTTCTCCCCCACAAATTCATCGAAAGAACATTTGAACGCTGAGCAGATTCCACAAAACAACTTTTGAATCCTGTCAGAGGACATCAGGCACCCAGAAAAGGCAGCCCATTGCCTTCAAAAGAAGGTAGGACAAAATATAAAAGATAAAAGGAGAGACGAAAGTGGTAGGGATGGAGATCCGCCCTGGGAAGGGAGTCTTAAAAAAGAGAGAAGTTTCCAAACACCAGGAAACACTCTCTGGCGGTTCTGTGGTGAGCCTTGGAATCTCAAGAGGGCAAAATAACAGGGAGGAAAAATAATAATTAAAACCCACAGATACGTGCCTAACAGCAACTCCCAGTGGAGCAGCAGCCCAGAGGCTCGCATCCCTCACTTCGCAAGCAGGGCTGGACAGGGAAGCGTGGGCTGCATTGCTTAGGGTAAGGACCAGGCCTGAATGCCCCGAGGGCAATCTGAGGGAACTAGCTTGAGGCAACAACCTAGACTGTGGGATAGCTATCCTGCACAAAGCTCTAACCTAAGACAGGCCCGCTCCAGAACAAAGGACTGAGCAGAGCTAGCAGGCTGCAGATGGGCCCATCTCCCGCCGGAGATGGGCAGGCGAGGGCAGCCAGAGCCAGAAGGGGGCAATCGCGGCCCCAGAGAGGCATCATCTACCAAACTGCAAGCAGACTTCTTGCTAACCAAGACTTCTTGGGATTCTGGACGGTTGACATCCGCCCGGGAGGGTCGCAGCCAGAGATCAGCTCCCCAGAAGAGACACACGGCACAACTGAGAAGGCACACCTGTTGTACACCCAGAAAACCGAGCAGCTGGGACGGAGGAGGTGATAAGTTGCAGCCTTCAACTGGGGGGCGACAGCGCTCGCCAAGCACCTGGTCACCTGAGCTGCCTGGACCTTGGACGGGCACAAAACGCAGGCCCAACAGAGTCTGCGCCTTTGTGGAGTACCCGAGAACCTGAACCTGAGCGGCTTAGACCTGGGGAGTGCATGCAACCCGGGGCCAGCATCAGACAGTTCCCGGCAGAGCAACCTAGAGCCTGAGCAGTGTGGACTGGGAAAGCACACACGCCGTGAGCGGGGGCAAGCCCAGTGTGGTGAATCACTGTGAGCACACGCCAGTGATATTTGTTTGCAGTGTTCCTCCCTCCCCAAAGCACGACTGAACAAGCAAGCCTAAAAAAAGTGACCACCACCACCCCCTTGTGTCAGGGCGGAAATTAGACACTGAAGAGACCAGCAAATAGAATTGTGGCCCTCTCCTCTTTCATTTTTGCAAAAATTATTTACAATAGTAGAGCTTGGCTGTCGGAGAAGGCAATGGCACCCTACCCCATGGACATGGACGGAGGAGCCTGGTGGGCTGCAGTCCATGGGTCGCTGAGAGTTGGACGCGACTCAGTGACTTCACTTTCACTTTTCACTTTCATGCATTGGAGAAGGAAATGGCAACACACTCCAGTGTTCTTGCCTGGAGAATCCCAGGGATGGCGGAGCCTGGTGGGCTGCCGTCTATGGGGTTGCACAGAGTTGGACATGACAGAAGCAATTTAACAGTAGCAGCAGAGCTTGGCTGTAATATAAAAGATGGTCAGTAGGCGCCGCTCTCTGAATCATTTTACTACTCATGAGGAGCCCATCAAAGCTCATGGCATTCCAGGGCAGGACAGATTCAGGGAGCTAGCACTCAGGGGTTAAACTGGATGAAGCAGAATTAGCACTTACATCAAATGTTTTCTGAAAATAAACCTCTAAGTATGTTCTCCTTGACCTGGCTCAGAACTGTTATTTGAGGAGAGCTTCTCCAGGTGTGACTCAGAGAACTGCCTCAGAATTACCTGCCTTGCTTGTTATAATTATGGTTGCTTGAGCTCAGAAGCAGAAGCATAGAATCTGAGTCTGTTGGGAAGGCACTCTGAATCCACACTGTTTTACAACCTCCCCAGTTGATTCTTATGTGCATTAAAGTTTGAGAGTCATTTAGTGCGGGCTCTCTTCCTTCTTCTAGGGGAGGAAAGTAGGCACATTGGATTGGAGTTAAGTAGTGAGGAGGTGGAGAACAGGCAGTTTTTGAGAACTCTGAGAGTGTTATATTAAAAAGCCCAGCAGCCTACTTTTTCTGTTTGTAAATTATATTTTATAATGCAAAGAATATTTAAAGAGAAGTTGTGCTTGAGATGGGGCTAGGGGAAGTGAAAGGAGGAGAGGAGCTCTTGATACATAGGAAGGAAAAAAAAATCGTTTTGTTTATTTAATTTTCTGTTTTGTTCCACAGTGTGGTCTCCATGGCCACCAAACAGCATCTATATAATAAGTCACTGGGGCGCTTGAAGGCGATGGTGTTTAGTCCTCTTGTGGTGTTTGTTAACCATTCAGTGCTGTTGAAGCTTCTGGTGATGGAGAATTTGCTATTCAGGAGCTTCATGAATCAGGAGTCACCTCTTGCTCCCTCCAATCCAATTTTCTGTGCAAGAAGCATCTTCTTCTCTGCCTAATTGGAGGCTCTCCTGCTCCTGAGTGACACTGGAGTGACCTGACGTGGAGGCAAAATATGAGTTGCACAAAGCGTGTAGATAAGTGTGTAAGGACTTGGGCACAGAGGAGATGAGGGCTGAGGCAGCTCGTAGATTTCTACTGACTGTGCAGACAGAATCCACGCAGCTTGAGAGAGTGTCTCAGCCTAAGGAGACACTCACGTGTGGAACCTTGACCCTGGGCTTCACTTTGCCACTTCCTCGCTACCGCATCTCCTGCCTCCCTCCCTGCCCATCTTCCAAGCCTCCTTGCTCTCCCGTTTTCCTGAGTGACAGGAGGGTCGGAAAACCACTAATTTACTTGCAGTGAAGGAAGTGGACCTCTCAGGGGGTGTGAGAAACATTGTGGGTTCATCAGGAATGAGGGAGTCACCAGCTGCAGGCTTGTTACTACTCCACCAGGAAGAACAGAGAGTGGGAGCAGTGACACCCTGGGGGTCTCTCCATTGCCACCAGCATATAGCTAGAGGGAAAGCCGGGGTGAGGCCAGTTCACAGGACTGGCTCCAGAGGCCTTCCCAGGCACTGTGCCCACAGGGTTGCTGCCGGCTGTCGGCTGTGGTCCTTTCACTGGGGAGTATGCCCAGGTGTGGTGAGATGCCTGCTGAGGAGCTGGGGCTGGCTGTAAGATTCAGCACCTGATGGGAGAGGCTGGCAGGCATTACCGGGGTTCCAGTCTGGTGCCTAAAGGGAACGGGGGCAGGGGAAGGGGTGGCGTGGTCCTCCAAGCCAACTTGCTGGAACTAAGGGAGGTCCACCAGGAACTGGAGCCAGCCTCCAGCAAGGCTGGGATCTCTGGTCAGAACCAGAGGGGTTTTGGGTTGCAGGGGTCTGAGGCAGGGCTTCGAGAATTAGCCACTGATTCTGAGTCTGATTCTGTCCATGTGTGTGACCTAAGATAGGATTGCCCTTTTGCCGTCTCAGTTCCTTACTGAAAGATGAAGGGTTTGAGCTTGGAGAGCCCTCAGTCCTCTAGATTTTAAGAGGTACAGTTTGGTCAGATGGCTTTTCTTTGGGGGGCCACTTGGCATAATGATAATGCTGGTAATAATATCACCAATTGGGGTAAGGATTGTTACAAGAGTATTAGCTGCCCCATAGTGAAGCTGGCTGCCTTATAAGGTGATGAGCTTCTTATTTCTAGGGGGAATCAACAGCAGTCAAAGAATTCTTTCTGGTCATTCCAAAGTAATGTTATAAGAACCATCTGATTATTAAAAAATTGATTCTTGGACCCTACTTCCAGAAACTCTAATTTGACCAGCTTGGGATGGGACCTGGGAGTTTACCTGATAAATCTGAAGCCATATACTTCTATAGAGAGAACAAGTAAGTCTGGGAAATACTGCACACTAGACCCTTTGTTCTCAAGTGGGTCTTGTGAATTCACAAAGCCAAATAAAGGTTCTGGGGAATCTGATGAAGAAGGAAGCAATTTGATTTTGATTAACTTAATGTTTCCAGCAGAGAAGGCAACGGCAACCCACTCCAGTACTCTTGCCTGGAAAATCATGGATGGAGGAGCTTGGTAGGCTGCAGTCCATGGGGTCGCTAGGAGTTGGACATGACTGAACTTCACTTTCACTTTTCACTTTCATGCATTGGAGAAGGAAATGGCAACCCACTCCAGTGTTCTTGCCTGGAGAATCTCAGGGTCGGGGGATCCTGGTGGGCTTCCGTCTATGGGGTCGCACAGAGTCAGACACGACTGAAGTGACTTAGCAGCAGCAGCAGCAGCAGCAGCAGCAGCAGCAGTGTTTCCAGAGTGGAGTGTGGGACTTTACTGGACATGGGAGGAGAGGAGTACTCCTCTGATGAAGCTGCAGAAGCACTTCCATGGATGCTGCCTTTGTGGGGTTTCCTGTGTTTGCTGGGAGGTTCCGTGACAGCATTGTCCAATAGAAATACAGCGTGAGCACCATAGGGAATGCACAGTTTCCTAGTAATTACGTTCAAAATAGTAAAAAATTGGTGAAATTATTTTTAATAATTTATTTTACTTAACCTAATCTATCCAAAATATTATTTTAACGTGTAATCAGCATAAAGTTATTGAGATATTTTTTGTCCTTTTTTCCTACTAAGCCTTCAAACTCTGGTACAGATTTTGGGGCTGGTGGGAGCCCTTTTGGACAGTGCACATCTCTGAGATCTGTGTCACTCCACCTATGGTCCAAAGGCCAGCAGCGTAGGCAGCACCTGGGAACCTGATAGAAATGCAAAATCTCACACCTGAGGTATGAATCAGAATCTGCATTGAGTTATTGGAAAGAGGATATCCCCTATTCCTATTTACTAATCCCCTATTTCTGGGGATTCTGTACACCTTAAAGTTTGAGAAGCTGTGTTAGGTGAGTTGCCTTCTAATTCCAAGATTTCCTGTTTATCAAATTCTGTGAGCATACAGTTAGCTAATAAGTGCTGCTGATGTGAGAAGTGGGGACCCCATGTGCAAACGTGGATGCAGTTTGGCTCAGGCAGTGGCCTCTTGGCCCCTGACCCTGTAAAGGGGCCCTGGGATCCCTGGGCGGAGGGCAGACATATATCATAATGAACAGGTTGTAGTTTGAATTTTGGTGCTATCGGAATGCTTTCCAGGGAGACCTGGTGTCAGGCAAGGCTTTCTTGAAGAAGCAACGTTTAGAATGAGAATTGAAGGGGCTGTGAGCTAATCAGTAAAACAGCATCATTGTGAGCCTGGAGGCTTCTGGAAGGAGGTGAGGCCAGACAGGTGGCAGGGGTCAAGTCCTGCCAGTCCGTGGAGGCATAGCTTTCACCCCAGCACACCTCTCTCCTGCATAGCATCGTGTGTGTTAATCTGTCCACATCCTCCTAATCGGGCCGTGGACTCCTTGCAGGCAGGGGCTGCACCTGGACACCTCTGATTCCTCCTCAGCAGTAGTGGTTGCTGGTGCCGAGTGGCTTTGTGAGCTGAAAGTTACATTTTGGGAAATTTTGTGAGCTGGTTAATGCACATGGATGGTTTGAAATTGGCCATGATGACAATATTTACACTATGGAAATTGGTGAATGCTATATAAATCAGGGTTCTTATTTTTCCTCTCAGTGAGCCTGTGTTTAAACATTTCCCAGCACACCCCTGCCAGCTGACTCAGGGTTGGGCATAGGCATACAGAGCAGGAGGCAGCAGCAGGGGAGAAGCTGGAACTCAGAACTGGAAGATGAACACCAGCTGTGTGTCGCCAGTCAAGGAACTTAGCCTCTCTGAGCTCAGTTTCCTTATTGGTCAGATGGAAATTCTGAAACAGATTCGAGAGGATGGCTACCAGCAATGTGTCCCACGAAACGTCCTCGGTTCAGGGCAGACAAACCAAACCAGGCTGGTTTCTCTTGTCTCTCAACAACTGGAAATACCTACTCTCTTTTCCTTTTGCATTGTTTTTGATTATTCTTTAGACTTTTTTTTTTTTTACTTTGTAATATGATATTCTCTGTGGTGGTGAATTTCACAGGCCATCTCCCATGCTTTCGAAAGAAGGTGGGATGTATACCTTCCTGTGCAGGGTAAACGCCAGGAATAATTGTTCTGTTGGCTTATGGTATCCCCCCCCCACCCCGACCCTGGCTCTCAGCTGGAGATCATTCTTTCCTTTTGACTGGACAGACTGGCCCAGCTTGTCCATCACAGCCGGACAAGGGCTGTCCTTCTCCTCCTTGGAGGCTCTCTGAAACTGATGACTGGATCTTGGAGGCTGCACTGTTACCCCCCAGCCTCTGAGTGGGTGGCACTGAGCAGCAGCCTCTTCTTTCTCTGCAGGCTGTGCTGATATCAGCGACTCCTCGGGAAAAGAGGAAGACAGTCTTGTGCCTTGAAGGGTATCTGCTGTGTCTTGATTATTTGAGGATAATATTTCTGGCCATGGGGCAAACGATGTGGGAAATGGCTTTTACGGGTGATTAAATGCTGGGGTGATGTGGCAGCTTCCATCTGTGGCTGAGTCCCAGTCACCTGATTACAGAGAGAAATCTGGTCAAGAGTCCATCTGTGAGCCTGGATTCTGAGGGTGGTGGGCAGTGAGAAGTCACACCCAGGATATTTAGAACTTCCTTGTGACTTAGACGGTAAAGTATCTGCCTGCAGTGTGGGAGACCCAGGTTTGATCCCTGGGTCCCCACTTCAGTATTCTTGCCTGGAGAATTCCATGGACAGAAGAGCCTTGCAGGCTACAGTCCATGGGGTCATAAAGAGTCAGACACCACTGAGCCACGAATACATTCATTCCCAGGGCACAAAGGGAGCCACGAGGGACCATTCAGAATTCTGGTTCTGTCATTGCTTCACTTTGACATTGAGCCAGTCATTTTCCATCTCTGCCTCTGTGTACCTTTCTTTAAAAGAAGGGTGGATTTGAACTAGGTGATCTTCTAGCTGAGGTCCCCCTCAGCTCTGAGGTTCTGTGATTTTATGAACTTCATCAACAAGCAGAGACATTCCTATTTAGACTTGTTTTATGTTCTGATTCCCAAGGACGTATTTCTAATGGACTGTACTCCAGGGACTCTAATTATTTCTTGTTAGCTAAGAATAATTTTAACAAGCAGCAGTAAACTGCGAGGAGCCTGGTTTGTGTGTGTGTTCCATTTTAGAGTGTTCTGGGAATTGAATTTAACTCAACAAGCATTTATTGAACGTCCACTCTTGGGATGAAGTATTCTACACTGGAAGCAACATAGGAATTTGAGTCGGAAACCTGGATTTTAATCTACGATTTGCTGTTAGCTGTGGCCTTGGGCGTGTACTTAAACTTTCTGTGTCTCAGTTTCTCCACCTATAAAGTGAGAAAATAAAGAGTCCCTTCCTCTCTGAGGAATGCATGAGAGAATGAGTCTAGAGCCCATAACATATCATGATTGAGACACAGAAATGCCGATAAACGTGCCTCCTTTCCCTGTTAGGTGCCAGGCTTTGATTAGGTATTAGGAACACAAAGATACATGCAGGTCAGGGGTTTCTTGCCTGCAAGACACTGTCTAAGCTTCAGGCAGACAGACACCCAGTCTGCGATGGGGCATCCATCAGCACTTGGGATAGGAATGCAGTCATCAGGACCTCAGAGTAAACGTGTTCAGCTTCTGGAGTCATGAACTAGAAAGCCAGTGGCCGGTGTGCTCCTGGTGATAGGAAATAGAGACGCAATGAAGCCAGGCCAGCTCTGCAAATGCAGGGTGACAGGCTTCAGTGCTACCCTGGGCTTGGGCATGGCGTTGAGACCATCTCTCTCTTGGCAGCACTGAACTTGAAGTCTTCTGGACAGAACAGCATCAGTGTCCATCTTTCCAGTGCTGGGCTGGCACCAAGGTGGTGTGCTGGGCTTTTTTCTACAGGTGAGACTATACAGCCCCTGAAGCCAGGAGTCACTGCTTAACTGGGAGACAAGGTGTGCTCACCTGAATAGCAAGAGCCTAGAGACAGAGATACATCATGGCTTTTCCGACCCCAGCAAGTACACGGTCACTGTAGCGCTTTCCCTCCTGGCAGTCTTTCCTTCCTGTTCTTTCATAGAGTAATTAGATATTGAACACTTACTAGTGTTGTATGCTATGGGTCTTTGAGTGACTGAACCTGGTTCTTGCCTCTGGAAGCTTCTAGTCTGAAGGGGAGGCAGACATATAAGCTACTGTGCTCAGCAAGGTATTGTAGGTACTAAGGATGCTGAGACAGAGTATGGGAGCTAGGGTTGGGGGGACGAGGTGATAACATGCCTGGATGTGTGGGGCAGGGGCTGCACCAAGGTGTATGAAGGAGTTCATGGAAGTCCATGGTGGTCAGGGGAGGTTTTCTGGAGGAGGAGAGCTCTGTGCTATTTCTTCAAGTCTTCCTTCAGGCCATAGAGTACTAACACTCCCCAAGGTGGGGGAATTCTCCTATCTGTTTTTGAATTCTTTCTGTTCATGCTGCTCAAATGTTGCCGGACAATGCAAGGATAGTTGGTGTTGGCATGAAGCCCCCATCTAAAAGTCAACTGCATTTGCCTTTTGAAGATCACACATTTTTGCTTAATAATTTGGGTCTTTTTGTTGTTGGCTGCTTTTTAAAACCTTTTCTTTCTTTTTCAGGTCACACTCTGCTCATGAAATAAGATTAATTTGAAATGGAATTAACTGTGTTCCATGCAGGACACTCTTGCCAAAAACTTATATCATATGCAGTTTGCAGGGAAGGTTGTCTTTTTATCTTTTCTTAAAGGGCAGTCCAAGATCCAAACATGCCCGCCTCTAGAACCAGCCTGTTCTTAGGTCTTTCCACAAGATTGCTGTCTCAGCTCATCCCTCTTTGAGATCCTGGAGCAGGCAAAACTGTAATAATCTTACATCTCAGGTCTCAGAACTTTTCTGTATGGTCTTTGCTGAAGGTATCAACTATAATAAAAATAAAAGTACCTGGGCTTATTCCACAGCAAAGGAAAAAAAAAAGAGTAAAGCCTCGCAAAGCCCTGCATAGTTCCTCTTTGTTATATGGCAGTGGAGACAGAGAGGCAGAGAGAAAGACTTACAAGGATGGAGGGAAATGGGGGTGGTAGGGAGTGGGCTGTTTCTGGCTCATCGCATGTGCCCAGGTCACAGTGATGAGCCCTGCGTGGGTCGGTGGGACGAGAACTCTACCCTGTTGATGCCCAGGTGCTGCACTTCCCAGTGCCTCGTCCTCACCTGAGCTGGCCAGCGACCCCAAGTCTCCGCAGGCAATGACTTTGCTGTTAGAACCATTCTTTTTGCCATCACCCTTCCCCTCATCACAGTGGTTTCCAACCAGAGGCAATTTTGCCTCCCAGGGGACTTTCAGAGATGTCTGGAGACATTTGTCGTAACCGAGGGGAGAATGTTACTTGTATCTAGTGGGTAGAGGCCAAGAATGCTGCTGGGTATCCTGCAGTGCACAGGACAAAATCCCAGAACAAAGAATTATCTGGCCTCAAACATCGGTCGCGCTGTTGTTGAGAAACTCTGTGTATCTGACTTTGTGTGTTAAGTGTGTGTGTGTGGCAAGGAGTTGTATTTAAAAGAGACGAGAGTTTCACTGTGACTACAGGGAGGACGCTGATATTATTTTGGGGGTAAACTGTTGTTATTGTTTAGTTGCTAAGTTGTATATGAATCTTTTGCAACCCCACGGACTGTAGCCCACCAGGCTTCTCTGTCCATGGGATTCTTCAGGCAAGAATACTGGAGCGGGTTGCCCTTTCCTTCTTCAAGGGATCTTCCTGACCCAAGGATCAAACCCACATCTGCTGCAGTGGCAGGTAAATTCTTTACCACTCAGTCACCATGATTAGGCTCCTATTTCACAAATTTGCCCAAGCATTTAAATTATACATCTAGTTTGTTAAAAGATATACTGCAGGCCCCACTGAATATAGACTTAGTCAGAATCTCCAGGATTGGAAATTTTATTGCAACTCTATTTCAAAGGTGATTCTGACCCAGAACCCAGTTCGATACATAGTGGGTTAGGTAACAGTATTGGCCAAATATTTATATTTGTCCATTCAGATAAATCTGAATCTTAACCTCAGCTCCGCCATTTGTCAGCTGTGTGACCCTGGACATGTCACTTACTCTCTGAGCTGGTATTATCTCATCCTCTGAAGAGGGACAACCACATCCATCTCAGGGTTTGCAGTGAGCATGCAGTGAGATGAGGTGCGTCAAAGCTCATGGTGGACAGTAGGTGTTCAGACCTGTCCGACGCCTCGACAGTGTTGGATAATAAGAAGACCTAACAGTCGTCAGCGGCTTACCATCCAGACATCATGTTCAATGCTCTTATCATATCTTTTCTATGTAGCTTCATAGCAGCCTCTTTTTTCTTTTTTTAATAGCTGGGGCACTTTCTAGGTACTCTAAGGATGGTAGGCTGAATACTAGCTCCCCTCCCAAGATATTCATGTTCTTATCTCTGGAACCTTGTAATGTTACCCTACATGGTGAAAGGGATTGTTGTTGGTGTAATTGGGTAAGGATCTTGAGGTAGGGAAATTATTCTGGATCGTCTCAGGGAGGGTGATATCACAAGAAAGCAAGAGATGAGAGGAACTAAGAGATGGGACTCTGGAAGCCAGAGGTTGGGGTGATTTGAGGAAGGGATCATGGGCTGAGGAGGGCTGCCAGCCTCCTGAAGCTGAAATAGGCAGGGAAGTGGTTTCTCCCCTGGATCCCCCAGGAACCAGCCCTGCAAGACCCACGTCAGGCTCCTGACTTTCAGAACGTTAAGGGAATACATCTGTGCTATTTTTAAGACTCGAAATGTGTGGTCATTTGTAGAGCAACCGTAGGACAGTTATACACTTACCATAGTCTTCTATCCAGAAATTCTTAAAATTTTTTAATTAAAATAAATGTTTGTTGAATTAGAGTCAATTTACCATTTTATACTAGCTTTGAGTGTGCAACAAAGCCATTCAATAGTGTTATAGGTTGTACTCCATTCAACAGAGAAAGCAATGGCAACCCACTCCAGTACTCTTGCCTGGAAAATCCCATGGGCGGAGGAGCCTGGTGGGCTGCAGTCCATGTGGTTGCTCAGAGTCGGAAATGACTGAGTGACTCCACTTTCACTTTTCACTTTCATGCATTGGAGAAGGAAATGGCAACCCACTCCAGTGTTCTTGCCTGGGGAATCCCAGGATTGGGGAGCCTGGTGGGCTTCTGTCTATGGGGTCACACAGAGTCGGACATGACTGAAGCGACTTAGCAGCGGCAGCAGCAGCAGCAGCTCCATTCAAAGTTATTACAGATAATGGCTATATTTCTCTGAGCTCTGTCTATAATATATCCTTATTGCTTGCTTATTAATATTTTCTACATAGTAGTTTGAATGTCTTATCTTAATCCCATATCCCTTTCCCCATCTGATAACTATTCAGTTTGTTCTGTGAGTTTGGTTCTGTTTTGCTATATACATTTGTTTTATTTTTTTAGGTTCCACCTGTAAGTGATGATATAGAGTATTTGTGTTTCTCTGCCTGACTTATTTCACTAAACATTACTCTTTAGGTCCATCCACATTATTTCAAATGTAGAAATTGAGTGGTAAAAGGGAGGTCAGATGTCTGACGTCTAGCTGGTTAGAAGAGAAAAATACACAACTGAAAAAGCAGAGGGATTTGCATCAATGAGCAAATAATAACATTGGAGAGAAACCGTTGAGAATAAGAGGTTCCTTCCCATCTGGTACTGGTAATCTGGGGGAACTCCCGGGAGGAAGCTGGAAGGCAGCTGGGCCCTTGATGTGCGTGTGCATCTGATGTCTTGTAAAGACACTGTGGTATCTTGGGGAAAAACCCATCTCTCTTGCCCAGTGATCCTTTGGCCCTTAGACGCCTAGCCTTCCATCTGATCTCCTGCCCTCGCCTCTTCCCACGTGGCGCAGTGACTCCTGCTGTTGGCTTTCGTGTTCGGAAGCTGCTTCTGTCTCCCCTGTGACTCTGATTAGATAGGATGGCATGTGAGGTCCCTCTTCATTTCCCGTCTGTGCCACGCAAGCCTCCACTCTCCCCAGCCTCCACCTGCACTACCCCACATCAATTGATGGGCTGTGTAAATGCTGACTAACATGGTTATTAGAAGTATGAATTATTTAAGGAGATGTGCACCTCATTAACCTGTTGTTCATTGGGGGAAGTCTTGACAGGCATATTAACCTTAAGCACAGTGCAGTTTTACTTGTGGGAAGGAGGAGGGAGGCAGGGGTGGGGGTGGTACAGAGAATTGGCTGTATTGTGCAGTATTGGAAAGAGTTGCCCTGAGAAAAGAGGCAGATTAAAAAAAAAAAGCTGAACATCTTCTGAGAACGGAGTATTTTTGGCTCCGGGACACTAGGAATTGGAAATGCAGGAGAATTAGCACGTCACACGTTCAGAGGCATCTGTGAGTGTATGTACCAATATGATCACTGTAATTATAATAATAATAAATGTTCCGTCGTGCTGTGACTTATGGAGGTCACCCTGAGATGAGAGAGAGAGAGAAGAGGAGGGATGGAAGAGGGGAAGTTATTAATAAATCTTAGGCCCAGCCCCCCATGTTCTCACCTCTTTCCCACACTGAACCCTTTCCTGCATAGTCCCCTCATCCAGACCGGTGACATGAGCCTGCTTGGTTTAGAGACATGAGCCCTCAGTCCCTGACCTTCTTTCCATTTCATTAGATGAGGAGTCCTGTTCTGCTTCTGGTCCCTGTTTGGACCTGGAAGGGCTTCTGAGCCCAAAGCAGATTTTCCTTTTGTGGGGTAAGGAGATTTGAAACTGAATCTCTGGGTGCGACGGAGATGAGAACCATCTCTGCTGGAATCTGCGGCGCTCAGGCTCTGAAACATTACCTTTACGGGGAGGCCAGGCCAGAGCCTGCTGAGATGGCATCAACCAGGGTTGCCTGCGGCTTTTGTCAGTCATCAAACATTTGCTAAATGTCTGCTGGGTGATCCTCATCTTGCGGGGACACAGAAATGTCAAATAAGACTTCTGTTCAGGAGCTCACCGCCTTCTTAGGGAGAGAATAATAACACACCATAGAATATAGAATATTCTAGCTATAGACTACTGCTGTTACCAGTGCTGCTAGGAAATATAGTGTTCTCTAATATCATAGAGCAGTTTATGATTTTTATGAGATACATTACATAGCTTTCTCTTACATGCATACCACTGTTAGCTGGACTTCCCTGGTGGCTCAGGGGTAAAGAATCCTCCTGCCAATGCAGGAGACTTGGGTTCGATCCCTGGGTCAGGAAGAAGCCCCGGAGAAGGAAATGGCAACCCGCTCCAGTATTCTTGCCTGGAAAATTCCTATGGACAGAGGATACTGGCAGGCTCTAGTTTGTGGGATTGCAAGAATCGGGCACAGCTTAGCAACTGAACAACAGTAACAACCTCTATTAGTAGCAATGAATGGAGAGCACTCTTGCACCAGTGAGACATATTTTGGACATAAAATGAGTATCACTGGGAATTACAGAGCAGACAGCTCTAGAAGCAGCTGTGGTAATTCTAATATCTAACATCACGATGTTTTATACTTCATGTGTGTTCAGTTGCTCAGTTGTATCTTGACTCTTTGTGACCCCATGAACTCTAGCCAGCCAGGCTCCTCTGTCCAAGGAATTTTCCAGACAAGAATACTGGAGTGGGTTGGGTTGCCATTTCCTACTCCAGGGCATTTTCCTGACCCAGGGAATGAACCTGAGTCTCTTGCGTCTCCTGCATTGACAGGCAGATTCTCTGCCACTGCGCCACCTGGGAAGCCCATCTTTATATCTCACGTGAACTTCACAATGGTCAAGTGCATCCTGGAGAAGTTAACTAGCTTGCTTATATCACAGCTGGTAAGTAGAAGAGCTGGGGTTTGAACCCCCTGTGATGCTGAGACTAGGGCTTTCCCCACCCACCACAGCTGCCTGCCCTGTGGAATTGTGTGTATTCCTGTACTTCATAGTGCCTTATACTTCAGAGTCCTTCCACATCAGTCACTTCCTTTGATCCTCACAGAAAGGCTGCATATGAGGAAGAGCTGGGTTTATTCTGGGCCTTTCAGAGGCACCAGCTTGTTGGAGGACATAGCTTTGAGCCACTTGTCAGCTTATTTGTGAGGAGAGCATCGTGACTCCTGGAGAAAATGCAAAAGTCACACACACACACACACACACACACATGTACACACACCAAAATAAAAAGATGAAAAACATACGGAGCAAACAAGACAATAATAGAAAGTGCAAACCTGAGGAACTTTTGGCTGTCACTGTGCCTCCCTCATTGCCAAATATCAGATGTCCTTTCCTACATTCCAAAAAGGCTGAAGGTGAAGCTCCAGTACTTTGGCCACCTGATGCAACAAGCCAACTCATTAGACGATATCTTGATACTGGGAAAGAATGAGGGCAGGAGAAGAAGGGGGAGGCAGAGGATGAGATGGTTGGATGGTATCATCGACTCAATGGACATGAGTTTGAACAAACTCCAGGAGATAGTGAAGGACAGGGAAGCCTGGCATGCTGCAATCCATGGGGTCACAAAAAGTCAGACGTGACTGGGCAACTGAACAACAATAAGATATCCTTTCCTAGATTCCAGAAAAGCAATAGAAAATGCTGACAGGTTCACTGGGTGCCCCTGTTTCCTCCTGCTGATCATCAGGCCAGGTTGGCCACCTATCTCTGTGCCATGCTTTGGCATCAATCAGGGCGGGTCTTCCTGCCTCTTTCCTGGTCCACTGGATCTGTCTCACTTCTCTGTCATCACTTGTCTCCTTCAGGTAGAAGAACTGAGAAGGAATAAGGCTACAGTTACTGAGTTTTGCAGACACAGTGCCAGCTTTGTTTCTATGCGTATCGTGAGGTGCAGGTGTGTGTTTGTGCCTGTGGACCCACACATACATACACTCACAGAGATGCCTCCACACTCAGTAATCTGGAGCAGGGCCTGCCACCTTGTGCGTGGATCATTCGTATTAGCAGTTCCGAGGCAGCTCTATTATTTTAAACCTCTTTTATGATATTTCCCGTGATTGACAGTCGCTGTCATATTTCTGCCCGATACCCACTGAGCCTGGAGTTGTTGACTTGGTTTAGGGATGTGTCACCTGGCTGTCTAGCATCACTCACCTGCGCCGAGCCCCACACTGTTCATTTCAGCTGGCCTGCTTCCATCAAGAGGAGGCGGGAGCTCGGGAGCCAGATGGGATGGGCAGTGATCGTGGTCACTCTTCTCTGGGGCTGTGTCTCTTCTCTAAGAACAGGCTTCCCCACGCACCCTCTTGCTAATGACAGGGAGGACAGGGGAGGGGTAGTGAGACTTTAAGAAGAGATTGCAAAGATGTCTAATTCATCTTTCACGTGAAAGATTTGCAGTGACCTTACAAGTGGTCATCAGCTATTCTGGGATACTTGCAGAAATGAGGTGATCGCTGCATTCCAAGGCAGCTTGTTCTCTATTAGCACCCAACTCAGCATGCAGGGAGACGGGAGGCGTGCTGAGCTCACCTGGGTGTGAACCTGGGTTCCGCTCCTGACTCTCTTACCCGGAAGCTGGGACCTCAGGGAAGTGTCATTGACTGTCTGGGTCTCAATTTCCTCTGGTTGTGAAGTGGGAGGGGGAGGGACTGTGTTTCAGATGGTGCTCCGAGCAGCTTGGGGTTTCTGGAAGGTTCTTCAGGGGCTGCAAAAAAGGTTGAAATGGGGGTTAAGTGTTGGCGGAGACACAGTCATGCTAAAAGAGAATTGTTATGATTTTGCATTTTGTGATTTTGGCTTTGAATAAATAACTTTTATAGATAAACACATTAAAAATAAATAGAAATAGAGGATTCAAGGTTCTTTCTAGCTCTAATTTTTTATGGTCATGGAAATCTGTAAAAATTACCATGAGGTCTGTTGAGTAAAATAATACTATTGTAAATCTATTTTACAAAAACAGTTCAACCCCATCTTACAAGACAGGCTTCCCACTGTCTCCCATGTTTTTAAAGTCCACAAGGGCACGTTGTGATTATTGCATCAGAGAGAGCCCTGGCCAGAACAGTGAACTGAAAGAGGTTTGTTCTGATGTCCTCTTCCCTTACTTTCTTTCCTATGTTACTTTCCTTTCTACTCTGAGTCCCTCTGGGGTTTCCTGTTCTCCACAGACCACTGGACCCAGCCAGCTCTCACCATTGGGAAATTCTCTGATAACCTTACCCTGCTTATGAAGCATTAGCTGAGGATGTTTTAATAGCTTCCAAAATATTTGGCACTTTTGAAGCCTGAAAATCTAAACCTGTTCTCAAAAAAATGAATGTCTAATGATGGAGTCTGGGGTCCTAAGATAAATTGCATCCCAGAAGTCATGGTGTGTGCACAGCCTGCTCTCAGCATCTTCAGCTTCCCCATCTCTTCCTCTGGGTGTGTTTGCCTTAGAGGTATATTTTCAATTTTGCCTTATAGAAGTGTTTCCAAAAGTAAATCCCCCAGAATACTAATCCTGAAGGCTCTGAGATAAAAGGATTCTGCAGCCAAATGCCTTTGGGAGAATGCTGGGTATTATGTTTCTCTCTTATAGATTCACAGTGCACCCTGATCTATTTCAGACTCTGAGAAATCCATCGTGGAGGAGTCCCAGTTTATCTTCATTTAATCCAGGGTTTCCCAGACTGTTTGACCACAGTATCCTGTTTTCCTTTAAGTAACAGCTGTTAACATCCCTCAGATCTGATGTTCCCCAGGACCCAGTGGGAGCACCGGTTCTCACTGTGGGTGATGTTTCTCTCTGGGGGACTTTTGATAAAGTCTGGGGACGTCTTGGGGCAGTTACAGCTAGTGGGGAGAGTGCTCCTGGCATCTACTGAGTAAATACCAGGGATGTTGCTGTTACACTTCCTAAATGCACAGGCCAGTCACCCGCAATAAAGAGATATCTGGACTCAAATGTCCATAGGGCCGAGGTGGAGAAACTTTTCTAGAGATAGGCAAGGATCAAGTCTGTTTAAATGCAGGGCAAGACGCTGTAAAATCTGATACTCAGCCAGGCATTTTATGATGAGGGATGTTTACTGGACAATGCAGAAGGAGATGCACCCAGGTAATATTTCCCTAACACTACCGAACAAATCCAGAGCTGAGCACTCCTCCATGCCCAGAGGAAGCACTCAGCTCCCCTAGGCCCCCCGTGTGGGCAGAGATGAAAGACGCCTTCTCACTGCTGAGCTTCTGGGATCTGAGCTGACAGGGCGCATCACCTGTTCTTGTCCTCCCTTCCAGAATCAAGCGATTTAGCAATGTTATAGGATGAGCCTATTTTCCAAGCTTGCAGATTGTGGTTTATTTATTTCTTTAATCTTGCTCCAAGCTTCCTTTCTTTTTTTTGAACTGACAGGGCTTGGCTGCACTTTCTGGAGATGTTGACTTGGTGGAAGAAAATGTGCTTGCTGTCAAGCACAAGAGCATTCCTGGGACTGAGCTTCTTTAAGTCCCGGTGATTTATCTGTTTCCATAAAGCAGAGCAATGATGCTTGTTAGTCAGCAGAACTCACACCTGCAGCCTCCCCTGCTCCATTCCCGCCCCCGCGCCCCACCTCCACATCAGGGAGGGCAGAAGACTGCTCCGTGCTTTTTGATTTTGTAAGGCAGTGAACAGCAAGCTCTTTGGGGATATGGATCCCTTTGAGAATCTAACTGAAACAAAGGAACTTCTTGCAGAAAAATGCATACAGATGCATATACACAATTTTGCATGTGATTCGAGGTGGTGCATGGTGGTCTGTGTTTACAAACTCAGGATTTGACATGCTTCATTTTGGAGACACTCCTTAGAGATGGTGGCTACTTTTGTGGGTCTGCACTGAGCCTCAGCACTAGGGTGTACAAGGAAAGGAGCACCTCAGTTCCTCACCTCAGAGAGCTGTTGTTCTTAGGGAATCATAATTTAATAGAGTAAGTTAGTAACGCCTGTTGTTTTAGCTCATTCATTCATTCAACACGTATTTATTTTGTTTCTGAGGGACTAAATACCACCTACTGGGAAGTCAAAGATGAAAAAAATGCTCTTCTTTCTCTCAGCAATAGGGGATATAGGAAAGGGCACTGGTCTAAGGTCCAGCTGCTGGGATGGAAGAATTGTGCAGGGTTGGCAGGGTCTGCTTGATGCCTGATATTTTATTCTGGACTCACTCTTGACCTGAGAAGCACTTTGAGAAATCGCCCCAAACCTTCCAGGGCCCCAGGGCAGCACTGCCCATTTTCCCTTTTCAGTGTCCTCTGTTGAGCTGAATCCGCTTGATTTACTTCCCATAGTTGTTATAGGCAAAGTACAGAGGACACAGGGTCTCACTTTGAAGTTTTAGAAATTGGCTCACTGGTTATAGTCCACAGCCCCACAGCTCCTACCAGTATATTTGGTAGGGGTTGAGGCTGTCTTTTCTGATCACGTGTCCTTATTGATGGAGCTCACTGATGTGTGAGTCTTTGTAGAGGGAGAACTTTGCAGAATGATGAACATCTTTGCAGTCAATCATGTTTATGCCAGTTACCTCTATTTCCTGTATCTTTTGGGCTCCATAATGAATCTAATAAAATGATTAGCTTCCTTCTTTTCTGGCTAGGACACGTACTCTAGGCATCCAGGGAGGAAGATGAGTTGATCTATTTGTTTGAGCCAGTGAGTACTTTGAACTTAGCTACAATGCAGCCTAGCCATCTGACACTCTCACAGGACAGGCAGGTGGGGTTTCTTTTTCCAGAAACAATCTGTGTCTGTACAAGGTTGTGATGTTCTCACCTGAAAAGGGGCAGTGAAGTCCATAGCAGTTGGATTCAAAAGAAGAAATCGCTTTTCCGTAATTGTTACCTTTTCATTCTCTTTTTCAAAATGCCCAGCACCCCTACTGCAGCTCTGAATTCCCAGGGAACCACAGGGTAGGGAAGAAGACCACACAGAAATTACAGTTGTAAGCAGGTAATGAGAAGCAGCTACAAGCAGGCAGCTGTCTGCCTGTGAGAGTAGGGGTTACAATTACAGACTCATATGGCTCCATTTTCTGCTTTCAGTATAGCTGTCGACATCTCAAACTGAGAAGCCCATTGCTGTGGCCTGGGCAGCTTCCCTGCAGCTCTTGTGTCAAGAGAAATTTATTATTCTTACAGGTTCTCCTCATAGCAACTCCCTCCAGATGGGTTTTTGGAGGGAAGATTTTATTTTATTTCATTTTGCTAAGAACCACAATTCTGCAGAGACTTTGTTCTGTCTCTCGGGTGAGGCTCCTGAATCTGGGTGAAGAAGGTAGAGAAGTTGAATCGGGCAGTAGCTGAATTGAAAGAAATGAAAATGGAGCCAAAAGACCATTTGTTGCTGTACTGTGGGAACAGAAGACTGGAACAATAACCATAATGTCCATCAGTTGGTAAATGGCTAAATCAGTTATGGTCCATCCATAAAATAGAATGCTATGCAGCTGTTAAAAGTAATGAGGAAGATTTGTTTCCACTGATAAGGACTGGTACAGTTTTTTAAAAAAGGTTCAATACATTGTATATAGCATGCTACCATTTGTATAAGAGTGATCTCTAAATATGTACCTTTCATCTACAAGGGTGATTTCTGAGATGACTTATAAGAAATTTATAATAATTTTTGCCACTAGGGAAGGATTTTATTGAGAGACAGGGGAAGCAAGAAAGCTGGTTGTAGAGAATCCTTTTGTGCTTCTGGATTTTTCCCCCCTATATGCATGTATTACTTTCTCAAAAATCACTTAAGGCTAAAAAATGATTTTCAAATCTAATAATGCCTAGCAAGGTTTGCTTTTGGAAGGATGAGCACATTGTGGTTTGAATGTGACTAACCAAAGCTACCCAGAAATGAAAAGTTGTCTCCAGGAATTCCCATTATTGTGTGGGATTTATCACTGCTAATGATAAGTAAGAACTAGAACCTGTCAGGTGAGGTACGATTTTACCTTCATTTATGGGAATGAATTGAGTACATTATGGTCCACATAAATTGCATTTATACCACACCAATTTGTTATGTGCCATTTATTAGACGCTCAAGCTTCCTTCCTAATGACATCATTGTTTTCACCACCCGGGCTCTTTGCCTCTTCTGTCCTGCTGTTTTTCAGCAGGTGTAGGGTGGGTGGTCTATTTCTTGGGAGCTCTCAGAGTTTCTTTCCTGCAAATCAGGGGTCAAAGAGGTAATACAAATGTTTGGAATGGCCAAGTCAGACACAGTAGAAATGGCTAGATCTTTGGCAACCAGAGTGGCATGCCCCTCTTGGATCAAATTCAGCTTGAAAAAATCTGCAGGTCATATCTTTTCAAGGTCTGGGGGGTTCTACATTCCCTTTGCTAATGATTAACAGAAGCCTTTCTAGGGGGATTCTACATTCCCTTTGCTGATGATTGACAGAAGCCTTTCTAGTCAGAAAGCATCCTCCTGGGTGTTGGTATAGAGTCCATCGAGGAAGGTTGACCAGATAGCCAGGAAACAATCTGATTTCTGCCTGTCTGTGCATTCTGCCCCAAGTCAAGAGGCATCTTGTTCTTGTATTGGATACCAGATTCCTAGAGATTGAGGACTTACTTACCTTTTAATCAGGGCAGAGATGAACATATCCTGCCCTGGGCTGTTCTTCAGAAACTTACATCATACAGGGTTTTACTGGTTTAGAACCTTGCAACTGGGAGGCTTTCTTCTCAGGGTATATTTCTGTGACAGGAAAAGTGAAAACTAGAACAAAATTGCTGAGAAAGTGAAATTAACAAAAGAAATCATTCTTAGTACAACGTGTATTCAGAATAAGAACTTGATAATCATTAAGAGCATAATGATTGCCGTTTGAAAGTGTAGTTGTAAGTGGAAGTGAGTACTTTAGATGGTCCTGCTCTGAGCCTTCTGCTGCCTCCTCCATGTAAAGAATATCTGGCTCTGTGGCTTTTGGGGTGATGCTTCCTCTGTCTGGCTTCCTTTGACTAGTGGGAGCCTTGGCTGTCCCAGTGGTCAACTTTGTCAGATAATTCAGGACTTTCTCCTGTATCCTGTCTCTTCTTAATGGTTTGGCGTGACTCAAGGGATTCTGTGCCAATGCTGCCATAACTCTCCTTGGTAACTCACCCATACAGGAGCTTTTTCCTCAGAACAGGAGATCAAGAGTCCGTCCAAGTTCCATATAACACTGCTTCTCCCTCCTGCAGAAGACCAGTGTGCAGACTACACCCGAGAACCACACGCAGTACTAAATAACACAATGCAGCAGACAGCAGTTCGTATAAATTACTGAAAACAATGCTGAAAAGACAGTGTAGGGTGCATAAATTCATGTATTTAGCCAGAAGCCCATTAACTTAGGGTGGACAAGAAGAAAATTAACAAACTACTTCCCAGAAGGAGTTTCCAGTGGGTGGGGAAATAGGAGAGGGTAGCAGAAGATAGGTCATACTGGAAAGAAGTCCAGAAGAAAGGAAAAGAAAAAAGGACATAGATCCTTTTCAGGACTGTGTCAGAGAAAACCCTATGGTCTTGAGTTGTAATCCCCAGGTAGACTGATTACCATCGGAGGATCCACCTGTTGCCTTATTGGCACAGCTCTTCCCTATCTTTGCAGTCTAATGGTTTTCTCATTCAGTGGCTTATATGCCACCTCCTCCTGAAGCCTTCCCTGATGTTTCAGATGTTTCTTTTAGGAGGTAACTCTGTTTCAGTACTCATCTCTTAGTTCTGACCTTTTATGGTGGTTATTTGTGTCCATGTTTATATAAGATCTCAGAAGGAAGGGATTATGACTTGGTGAGCAACAGTTTAGCAACTGTTTTACTGAATGCTTATTATATACCACTCCCAGTGCTAGTGGGGAATACTTTACATGAGAAAAATGTGGTCTTAGAACTAAGGCATTTACCTTTAAGAGAATCACGTATGGGTCTTTGCACTATGTATGTGGAGTCCCTATTGAGTGAACGAGACTGAACCCTCTCTGACCTGTTTTTAAGGATTAGCAAAATTGAGGTCCATGACTACTTGACTTCCATAAGATGACATTCCTAGTTTGCATAAAGATTGAAACTCAGGCAACTGTTTTATTGCTTGATTTTATAGTCTACAAACAGCATCATTCTCTTGGCTAGTCATCTCATAGATGAATAAGTAGGGTTTGGAGAGTCTGGCAGTAGCCCTGGCCCCTCAACATTGGGTATGTAACTCCTATGGTGTACTGAGAACTAGAAAGAACGTTCATGAACTATTCAAAGCAAAGGCAGTGGAATGGTAGGTATGTCTGAGAAAGGCTAAGAAAAGAAATATTGAACCTGTGGAAGGAAGGAGGAAGCCCATGGTGGAGTGAGAGGAATGAGACTTGGGCTAGGTAGATCTTTTTTAACTGGTTACTTTGCATTTGGAACTGGTCACTGGAGGCAACATGGACTCAGAGCCCTGCAAACAAATCTGTGTGTGTCCCAAATTAGTTTAAATTGGTCCCTTGTCAAACTTGAAAGCCATCCTTTGCTTTTCTTGGATGCTAAGCTGGTGAGTTAGAACTAGAATATCTCAGGAAGCCATCTGATCCAGTCCCTTGCCTTCATGCCAGTAGGATATTATCTCCATTTCAGTTCAGTTTAGTTGCTGAGTTGTGTCCGACTCTTTGCAACCCCATGGACTGCAGCATGCCAAGCCTCCCTATCCATCACCAGCTCCCAGAGTTTACTCAAATTCATATCCATTGAGTTGGTGATGCCATCCAACCATCTTATCCTCAGTGGTCCCCTTCTCCTCCTGCCTTCAATCTTTCCCAGCATCAGGGTCTTTTGAAATGAGTCAGTTCTTCACATCAGGTAGTCAAAGTATAGAAGTTTCAACTTCAGCATCAGTCCTTCCAATGAATATTCCAATGACTGATTTCCTTTAGGATGGACTGGTTGGATCTCCTTGCAGTCCAAGGGACCCTCAAGAGTCTTCTCCAACCCCACAGTTCAAAAGCATCATTTCTTCAGTGCTCAGTTTTCTTTATAGTCACACCTCTCACATCTATAACGTGACTACTGGAAAAACCATAGCTTTGACTAGACAGACCTTTGTTGGCAAAGACCTTTGTTGGCAAATTACTTTACAATTGTCTCTGCTTTTAAATATGCTGTCTAGGTTGGTCATAACTTTTCTTCCAAGGAGCAAGTGTCTTTTAATTTCATGGCTCTACACATGGACATCACCAGATGGTCAATACCAAAATCAGATTGATTATATTCTTTCCAGCCAAAGATGGAGAAGCTCTACACAGTCAGCAAAAACAAGACCAAGAGCTGACTATGGCTAAGATCATGAACTCATTTGCCAAATTCAGATTTAAATTGGAGAAAGTAGGGAAAAACCACTAGACCATTCAAGTATGACCTAAATCAAACCCTTTGCGATTATACAGTGGAAGTGAGAAATAGATTCAAGGGATTAGATCTGAGTGCCTGAAGAACTATGGATGGAAGTTCGTGACATTGTACAGGAGGCAGGGATCAAGACCATCCCCAAGAAAAAGAAATGCAAAAAAGCAAAATGGCTGTCTGAGGAGGCCTTACAAATAGCTGTGAAAAAAAAAGTGAAAGGCAAAGGAGAAAAAGAAAGATATCTCCATTTAACTGGTGACTTAAGAGAGGCTCAGAGGGGCTTAAGGGTCTAAAACCACTCAGAAGAGATCGCTGGTTGATGGTAGCCCAGTGGTGATCCTCAGTGTGCAGAGTAAGCATTTCATGAACATTCTTTCTGTTGAAGGTGCTTCATTCAGTTGAAACTCAGGTCCTCAGGGACTGACTCTAAAGCACCCCTTTGGCCTTCACCTTGGAGCATGGGAATGTTGGTGGCTAAGCCTTTGAATTCTGGCTGCTCTGCTTGGGTAATGCAGGAGGACTTAGAGGGGGTGCCCGTGCTGGTCTGAGAGGGTCCGGGGCTGGAGCAACCACAGACGCACAGACTCCAGAGTGTCTCCTTAGGCCTCCTCTCTTTATTCATCACACATAAGCTCTTCTGTTGATAACTAATGGATCATCCAGAGTTCTCTAAAACTCTGGGGAAACTGAAGATCTTTTTGAATTGGGAGTCTTTTGGTGGCTGCGGTCAGAACAGATATTTGTATTTTTCACACCTTGTTTCCATAATACGACCAATGATGAAAATCTTTTGTTGAGGCCAGAGTGTTATATTTCTGAGAATCAAATAAGAAAGAAGGGAGGGAAATAGACCAGAGGCATAAGTGTAGAGGGAAGCCTGGACTAGTGTCTACATTCCCTGTAAAAAAAACAAAAAGCTCATGTTTGGGGAATGGTTCTGATGTGAATTCAAAACTCAGGGATCCAGAAAGTCTGAGTTATCCTAAAGCATCATGGGCCTGTCCTGTTAGAGTTACCTGGGCAATAGGGCTCAGTGGGAAAAAGAGAGATGTGTGATGGAACCGCCACACTCACACTCTTGGGGCTGCCTATTTATCAGTGTAGCTTGATGTTATTTATAGTCTCATCTTCCTGTGGCATGTGGTTAGTTCTTCTTCTCAACTGCATCCCATTCTGCTTTGCTTCACTGGTTAAGCAGGTTAATTACTTTGTAAGATTGTTTGGTCCTTGAAGGCATTGAGGATTTTATTTCCCTTGGATTGCATATAGCATTTATGCTGTTTCTGGCAGTTAGAAGAAATACAATGGATGTTTAATACTATGGTTTTTGCAACAATTCTTGCTTTGGAAGGTGAACTTCTAAATATTCTTGGTATCAGAATGGCTACAGCCCTTCAGTTTAGTTCAGTCGCTCAGTCATGTCCAACTCTTTGCAACCCCATGACTGCAGCATGCCAGGCCTCCCTGTTCATCACCAGTTCCTGGAGTTTGCTCAAACTTATGTCCATCGAGTCAGTGATGCCATCCAACCATCTCATCCTCTGTTGTCCCCTTCTCTTCCTACCTTCAATCTTTCCCAGCATCAGGGTCTTTTATAATTAGTCAGTTCTTCACATCACATGGCTAAAATATTGGAGCTTCAGCTTCAACATCAGCCCTTCCAATGAATATTCAGGACTAAGTTCCTTTAGGATTGACTGGTTTGATCTCCTTGCAATCCAAGGGACTCTCAAGGTTATTCTCCAACACCATAGTTGAAAAGCATCAATTCTTCGGTGCTCAACTTTCTTTATGGTCCAACTCTACATCCATACATGACTACTGGAAAAAATCATAGCTTTGACTAGACAGACATTTATTAGCAAAGTAATGTCTCTGCTTTTTAATATGCTGTCCAAGTTGGTCACAGCTTTTCTTCCAAGGAGTAAGTGCCTTTTAATTTCATGTCTGCAGTCACCATCTGCAGTGATTTTGGAGCCCAAGAAAATAAAGTTTCTCACTGTTTCCACTGTTTCCCCATCTATTTGCCATGAAGTGATGGGACCAGATGCCATGATCTTAGTTTATTGAATGTTGAGTTTTAAGCCAACTTTTTCACTCTCCTCTTTCACTTTCATCAAGAGGTTCTTTAGTTCTTCTTTGCTTTCTGCCATAAGGGTGGTGTCATCGGCATATCTGAGGTTAGTGATATTTCTCCCAGCAATCTTGATTTCAGATTGTGCTTTATTCAGCCTGGCATTTTGCATGATGTACTCTGCATATAAGTTAAATAAGCAGGGTGACAATATACAGCCTTGACGTGCTTCTTTCCCAATTTGGAACCAGTCTGTTATTCTATGTCCGGTTTCTAACTGTTGCTTTTTGACCTGCCTACAGATTTCTCAGGAGGCAGGTAAGGTCACCTGGTATTCGCATCTTTGAAAAAAATTTCCATGGCTTATTGTGATCCACACAGTCAAAGGCTTTAGCATAGTCACTGAAGAAAAAGTAGATGCTTTTCTGGAATTCTCTTGCTTTTTCTATGATCCAACAGCTGTTGGCAATTTGATCTCTAGTTTCTCTGCCTTTTCTAAATCTAGCTTGAACATCTGGAAGTTCTCAGTTCACATACTGTTGAAGCCTAGCTTGGAGAATTTTGAGCATTACTTTGCTAGTGTGTGAGATGAGTGCAATTGTGCAACAGTTTGAACATTCTCTGGCATTGCCTTTCTTTGGGATTGCAATGAAAACTGACTTTTTCTAGTCCTGTGGCCACTGTTGAGTTTTCCAAATCTGCTGGCATATTGAGTGCAGCTCTTCCTCAGCATCATCTTTTAGGATCTGAAATAGCTCAGCTGCAATTCCATCACCACCACTAGCTTTGTTTGTAGTGATGCTTCCTTCTCTAAACTCCTGCAGTTTGTAGGTTGTGCAGTATCGTTTTTGTTCATGTCTTCTAGCTTCAGTAGAATGTGGGATCCTTGAGTTTTCCACAAGGGCTGTGTCCCTGCTTTGGCACTGAATGACTTTTGGATCACTTAAATCCCAAGTTTTATATCTTAAAAAGGAGTTTCAGGGCTTCCCTAGTGGTCCAATGGTTAAGAATCTGCCTTGCAATGCAAGGGACACCAGTTCAATCCCTAGCCTGGGAAGATCCCACACGCCATGCAGCAACTAAGCCTGTGCTCCATAATTACTTAATCCTGTGTGCCTAGAGCCTGTGCTCTGCAACAAGAGAAGCCACCACAATGAGAAGCCCGTGCAGCATAACAAAGAGTAGCCCCTCCTCTGCCACAACTAGAGAAAGCCCACACTCAGCAATGAAGACCCAGCACAGCCATAAATAAATAGATAAATCTTTCTTAAAAAAAAAAAAAAAAGCATTTCATGGTATCAGTATCTTGTTGGGGCAGATGAAGAGAGGACCCTTGGAACTTGTGCTCTAATATAGATAGATAGATATAAAATGTATATGCATATATTATATATGTTTATATAAATGCAATGCATATGAGCATATGTTTATGAATATATGAGCAAATGTATTATATGATATATATACTCTGCATATATATATTTTTCTCTTTTAGTCCTTAAAACAGATTTATAATAACATTGCTATTATCTCTGTTTTTGAGAGAAGAGAGATTCCTATCACTTTAGAAGCAAGTTACTTTGAATGTCAGACAACAACCCCATCATATATGGGTGATTTTTTTTTTTAACCTCGAGTGGCTGAATAGGAAGTTGAGCTCTATGTACAATAAACACAGGCTCTGCAGTTAGAATAATTAAAATAATGAGTCTGCACTCTCATTCTTGCCCAAGGTCACAGAGCCAGTAATCTGTGAACCTGTTATTCCATCTCAGGTCTGCCTGATTCAAGTGCTTCTAGTCCTTCCTGATTGAAAGGGAACAATAATGGAAGGCTGTGCTTAGGAATTTGGATTCTGCACCACAGGTGACCTTTGAATGCTTGATGAGGGGTCAAGTTTGAGATTTGATAATATATTTAATTAGGACATTCTTGTTGGAAGGTTGAGAGATGGGTGGGAGGCTGTGAGAAGGAAGTAGAATCAGTTAAAACCCATGGTATTACAGTATTCCAGGTAAAGGATGATAATAATCAGGATGGAAATTGTGGGAACACAGAGAACGTGATAACAAATTATCATTGCCAAGGTAGTGTTGTTAGGATTTAGCAATGATTAAGTAAGTTTGGGGAACAATTCGATCAGTAATATGACTTTAAGTTTCCTGCTGACACTGTTAATCCAAACACGAATGCAGATAGAGGAACAGGAATTTCTTTAGCGAAGGTGAGGGAAGGAGAACATGTATGACTTTGACATGCTATGACTGAAGAACCAGTGGTTCACCAGGGCTTCCCTGGTTGGTAAAGAATCTGCCTACAATGAAGGCAACTGCCTGCAATGCAAGAGACCCAGGTTCAATGCCTGAGTCAGGAAGATGCCCTGGAGAAGGAAATGGCAACCCACTCCAGTATTCTTGTATGGAGAATCCCATGGACAGAGGAGCCTGGCAGGCTACAGTCCATGGGGTTGCAAAGAGTTGGACATGACTTAGCAACTAAACCACCCCCAGTAGTTCAAAAGTTTGGAGGTTTCAAGAAGGCAGTTGGGTTATAGGGCCAAGGAGCAGGAGGGCGCTCTGGATGAAAGAGGGAGTTTTTGGATTCATTGAACGTTAGGTGGTAATGAAGCAGTCAGAGTGGATTCAATTTCCCAGGAATAGAGTATGGAGAGAAAGGGCCAGTTGAAGATGGGACTCTGGAGTGACGACAATTTAAGGGGGTAGAGTGAGGCAGGTCAGCAGTGACAAAGCTGGAGAAGCTGCCCACAGAGTGTTAGAAATGCAAGGCCTGGGTCTTTGTCTCATCTCAGTTTCCTGGCCAGAGAAAAGTAACATGCAGTTCTGTCTAAAACTTCTAAGACTTCCCTGTCAGGATCATTCATCCCTGAATTTCTGAAACAGTCATGATTCCAGATTCTTTGTTCTGTTGTCAGAATTCATGCCCATACTTTTGTCAGATTTCATGTCCAGGTTTTTGGCCTGGAAAATGTTGTACATGTATTGCTCATCAGCTCTATGGAGTGAAGCATACAATATTCCCCAGTGCCCTGACTTTTCTTCAAAGGCTGATGGTTGGGACATTTTCTTTCACAAAGCCAAAGTGGTAAAGAGCTAAATGGCTGCTGTAGATGGGAAGGATGAATAGAAATACAGGGAGTTCTGGGGCTCAGAGTAGATGCCTGTGGTTTGAGGTGGAGAGTCTTTTAGAAACCCAGAGGGGAAATAGCTACAGGAATCCAAGGGGAAGTTGACATGAAGAGCCTCCATCAGAATGACTTAAGCAAAAGTTTAAGGAGGGATATCAAGGTAGATTGTGTGTGTGTGTGTGTAAGAGAGAGAGGTAAAGAGGTGGGGGGTGGGGGCAGAAATTGATTGATTCTTATCCAGCATAGTTGAAGAGGAAAAGATTTGGAAACTTACTTCAGTAGACAGTACATACCTACATATCTTATTCAGGTTTTTCTGCCAGGACAAGGAGACTCCTGTGGTAACAAGAGGATCCAGGAAGGACCACTCTGATGCTGAATTCCCTGGCAAATACACTGTCCTTCTGGATGTCATAGCCCAACACCCACTTTGGGCTTAGAGAGGATTAAGAGCTTGCTTTTCTCTACCCTCAGGAAGGCTCTTGATGGGCTCAGTGGGGGACATGGAGATGCTTAAAACACACCACAGTGGGCCTGATGTCTGAGAACAACATACTCAGGCATATCAGACCTAGTTTCCCTTTTCATAAAAAATATTTTTAAATCCTCACTTTACAGTACTGAAATGAAATTCAGAGAAAATATAAACTGCCTACACACATAATTAAAATCAACATAATGCCCTAACTGTAATGTAAAAGAGAAATAGATGGATAGAAATTTATAACAAAACAGTGTGTGTCTCACTAAATCCTGAGGTATGACTATGCTGGAAAGTTTAATGACATCATCACAGAATCACCATGAATAAGACAGCTACAAAAGCAGTCTGACACAGGTGTGTGGTATTGGAAATCCAAACACTATAAATGGTGTTTCCATTTATTATGATGATTTTAAAAATGATGCATAATTTGGGTGAGTTCTTTATGAAACAAAAAGCTATCTTCCCTCAACCTATAAGGTAGTTGTATACCTAGAAAATTTAGTTTATTGATACTGTACAAAAATATTTTCTTCTTATAGATGAAAAGAATTTAGGCTTGGTTAATAGCCAACAGGGTCTTCCCTGCAAGAATGTCCAGTGACTGTTTTCTATTCAGGGATATGGTATAATTTTTCCATGGTACAGTATAGAGTGATTAGCTTTTGTGCCTCTGTCCACTAAGTCCAGTATTGCCCATCTCCTGCCAAATTTTCAAAATGCCTCCTAAGGGTCAGTAGCTCTTCTGTTGGAATCATTACTTTAGACTTGGTGGGATCCAAAAAAGACTCCCATTTCTGCTGGGAATGAAGAACTCCAGTTATTCTGTATGATTAATGTTTGGTACCAGTGAGGAGCTGTCCATGGTCCTGCTTAGTCATTCATTACTATGAAGTGAAGTGTTATTTGCTTTGTGGCCCCATGGACCGTAGCCCACCAGGCTCCTCTGTCCATGGAATTCTCCAGGCAAGCTATCCTGGAGTGGGTTGCTATTCCTACTCCAGGGAATCTTCCTGACCCAGGGATTGAACCTGTGTCTCCCGCACTGGCAGGTGGATTCTTTAACACTGACCCACTAAGGAAACCCTGATTACTATGAATTTGGTTAATTTCAAGTCCTAGTTCCACTATGACCCTTGTTTCATTATAGATTCCTGATCCAAGGCTCTAGGTACCAAGTTTAGTTTTACCTGCAATAAGAATTATGTCTGCAGCAACCAGGCTGACAGCTAGATCTGGCCCTGCTTTGGACTGAGAACCATCCTGATCAGTGATGTTGCTTTGGCTGAACCTTATTGGTATTATCAATAGGAGGGCAGGATATTTACTTCTAAGATGTTTCACTGAAAAGTCATTGAAGAAGGATTTCACTAGTTGTCTACCTTTTAGCAGAGTGGAATTCAGTTGTTTTCTCAGATTTCGATTTAGTAGGGTCTGTGATTTCCATAGCTGGTTCTGTATTTGTGAAAAGCCTGTCAGTGTGATGCTTTCTGTAGCCAAAGCGCTTAACAGTATTTCCCAAAATGTGATGCTTGTAGGAGTTCATCTGGTACATGGATGTGGCAGTAAGTAACTTTGGCTCATTTGGTGAGATAATTAATCCTTTCTCAATTTGCTTTCAATCCCTTTAGGATATCCAGAAGAAAATCTCAGTTTGGGGCTGGTGTGTCTTTAACACCTTTCTAACACTTGATAATCTCTTATTTTAACAAAGAAAGGGCAGGCTTCAGGCTCAGAGCCCACAGCAGGGCACAGTATTGACTAGACTTTAATGGCCATGCTTTCTCTGCTTTGAAATTATTTTCATGATTACTCCACATTTATGGAAGGTGATACTGATTTTCCATTTTGGTAGTAATACCAAATTTTCTTTCAACATCAATTAATTTTAGTAAAAAGAAGAGCCAGTTTAAAGAAGTACATTTAGCACAGGTGTTACACAGATGTAGTTTGAAAAGAAGGTGGTGTGTGTAGAATTGAATTTTAGGAAGTATTGCCATCTTGTATCAGTTGAGGGCCTGGTGCCTGGGTGTAAAACAAGTTCAGGGGCAGAGGCAAGCCATACTCAGGATATTGGCTTGTTGTCAGTTCATTAAATTACTGGTTTATTTCACAGACTTACTCCAGATTATTTACTATTCTTGTTGCTGTCTTTGTCACTGGGTAGGGAAGCAGCATGTTAATGCGTCATATAATCGGTGATGGATGGCCCCAGCCTGTCAGTCTCTGACACTTTGAGTGTTCAGTAATTTCATTATCTGCCCATTTCTCTACTCTTTGCAGCCTAGCACTTATGACAGGGTGGCATCCATCCCTAATGACATGGGATGGGCTGAGATTCCCAAGAATCATGCTGGTTTAGAAGAGGTAAATTTCCCATTCCACACCACTGCCCACCCCCTGCCCAGTCTAGAACAAAGCAAGAAGCTGGACCAAGAGTATTTGCTTCTGTAAAAAATAAAAAGAGAAAAATAAGTAGCCTAGGTAAGAAGTCTGTAAATTGAAACCTTTAGTGACTAATGACAATGATTGAGGTAAATGTTTTCTAACTCAGAATGAAGCTAAGTGTTTTTTCCACCAAATATGTTTTTGTAAAACAACAAATGTCAATGTAGATCAGATGCCCACCAAATAAATAAGATCAAAGGAGCTGCATTTGCCATTGGTTTGATGGAGCCAAGCTGTTTACTAAGCCAACCTTTGCCAACTTTTCTGAGAAAGCTCTGAATCAAACCTGATTTTAAAAAATACATAGAGAGAATCTGAAAATGTGTTGGCTGTAAACATTTGACTAATTTCTATGTGCCATATGCATTTATCTCACCTAGTCTCAAGAGCAAACTGTAACTTCAGAGAGCTTAAGCCTCTGAGAGTTTAAGGTTAATAGCTCAAAGTCACACAGCAAGCAAGGTGAGGCAGAGATTGGAATTTCATATCTCCAGCTATTGTCTCTACATCCAAAGTCAATGCATTTTGGACTTGCCTTTTTCTAGCCTGGGTGTAAATATCCCCTTCTCCCTTTAATTGTAAAATTCTCTCAAAGACAAGAGAAGATTGTCACTTGGGAGATTGCAAAAAAAAAAAAAAATCATGTTAGGTATTAAAAAAAGAATAAGAGAACAAACATACACAGGTTTCTGAGTCCCGACTCAGATCTTCTGAATTAGCATTTCTAAGGGTCAGGCCTTATCTTTTAAACAAGCTCAGCTAATGCTTATAGTCATCAGGAACATTTGGGAAGCAGTGCATAATCTCATGGGGCAATCCCGTGGTTGATATTAGTTGATATTAAAAATATTCAATGACCAGGGAAGGGCTGTGCTGTGCCTAGTCAGAAAGGACCTTTGCTATAGCTGAAGTGCAATCTTAGAGATCCTCTCATGCCAAGCCTTAGTGACTTAGTTATAGGATGTGAGTAAAGCTGAAAGGTCTAAACAGCATGTCTGGATGGTAGCTTGGAGAAAAAGCTTTTTAACTAATGGGGCTGAGAGTATGTCAATATTTTAACTGGTGTGTCTATACCAGTGAGTTCCTGTTGAGTATCAGCCCTGGTAACCTTCATATAAGAAAGTATAAGCAAATGGTAAGAGCTTCTTTTTCTGTAAATTCCGTATTTCTCAAAACTTTGAGCCATCTGCATGTGAATCACAGGGAAGCTCTTTTTAAAATGCAACTTTGAAACCACTACACACCTATGAGAATGGCAGAAATCCAACACACTGACAGCACCAAATGCTGGCGAGGATGTGGAGCAACAGGAACTCTCGTTCATGGCTGGTGGGGATGCAAAGTGGTACAGCCACTTTGGAAGACAGTTTGGCAGCTTCTTACGAAGCTAAACATACTCTCACCATATGATCCAGCAATCATGCTTCTTGGTACTTAACCAAATGAGTTCAAAACATATGTCTACACAAAACCCTGCATATGCACATTTATAGCAGCTTTGTTCATGATTGCCAAAACTTGGAAGCAACCACGATGTCCTTTAGGAGGTAAATGGATCAACAAACTGTGGTACATCCATACAATGGAATATTATTTGGCATTAAGAAGAAATGAATTACCAAGCTGTGAAAAGACATAGAGGAACCTAAAATGCATATTACTAAGTGAAAGAACCCAGTCTCAAAAGACTACATACTGTATGATTCCAACTATATGATGATTTGGAAAAGGCAAAACCGTAGAGACAATAAATAGATTGGTGGTTGCCAGAGGTTAAGGGGAAGGGAAGAAGAAAAGATTTTTAGGGGAGTGAAAGAGTTCTGCCTGATATTATCATGGTAGATACAGATCATCACACATTTGTCAAAACCCAGTGAATATACAAAGCTAAGAGTAAAGACAAGCTATGGTTTTGAGGTTAAACTGAGTCAATCACTGAGAGAACCTGACTATGTCAGTTTCCTTCATCACTTCTGGTTCCCCTCATGGCTGTGCTAATCGTCCCCTCGTGCCTTTGCTATGAAGCCTTCCCTGATTCAGCTAGCCAGGACTGACTTCTCCCCTTCTCCCTTTTAGTAATTCAGTTCAGTTCAGTTCAGTCGCTCAGTCGTGTCCGACTCTTTGCGACCCCATGAATCACAGCACACCAGGCCTCCCTGTTCATCACCATCTCTCGGAGTTCACCCAGACTCACGTCCGTCGAGTCCGTGATGCCATCCAGCCATCTCATCCTCGGTCATCCCCTTCTCCTCCTGCCCCCAATCCCCCCCAGCATCAGAGTCTTTTCCAATGAGTCAACTCTTCGCATGAGGTGGCCAAAGTACTGGAGTTTCAGCTTTAGCATCATTCCTTCCAAAGAAATCCCAGGGTTGATCTCCTTCAGAATGGACTGGTTGGATCTCCTTGCAGTCCAAGGGACTCTCAAGAGTCTTTTCCAACACCACACTTCAAAAGCATCAATTCTTCGGCGCTCAGCCTTCTTCACAGTCCAACTCTCACATCCATACATGACCACAGGAAAAACCATAGCCTTGACTAGACGGACCTTAGTCGGCAAAGTAATGTCTCTGCTTTTGAAAATGCTGTCTAGGTTGGACATAACTTTTCTTCCAAGGAGTAAGCGTCTTCTAATTTCATGGCTGCAGTCACCATCAGCAGTGATTTTGGAGCCCAGAGAAATTAGCGACTCTTTTATTACCTGCCTTCACCTTGTATGCATGTCTTTTCACTTCCTCTAGTCTACAGAGGCAGCTTTAATGAGGTGGTGAGGGGCACAGTCAGATGGCCTGGGTTCAAATTTCATTTCAACCACTTGTTGGTGTCAGCTTGGGAAGTCACTCAGCCTGTCTTCCTCATCTGTAAAATAGGGTCATTAAGAGGGACTGTCTCATATGGAGCTTTAGTTAGGGCAGATCAGCTTGTATTATTCTTTTTCCACTTTCCCTGCTCCCTTGGAAGAAGATAGAGTAGGACAGAGGATAGGCTCTGCAACCTTGAGGACCTTTGATTTTGATCTTAGAAAAATTAACCTTTTCAAATCATCATTTGCTCATTTGTAAAATGAAAGGAAAAATGCCTACTTTATCATGTAATTCTGAGGGCGAAAAATATCACCCCTGGCTCTCCCAGCACACTTTTCCTTTTCTGTTGTCCCTCATGCTGCCGTAAAGTAATGACTGTGTGGATGAATGAATTACACATTGCCATGCAGCACAGGGGGGGGGTCTTTGAGGGTAAGATACAAATCTGTTGTGAACATAATTTTTACATCTTGGAACTTTCATCTGGTCATGTTTGTTTTGAAGCAGAGCCTGAAAGGAGCAACGAAAACAGTAAGGGATGCAGTTAGTTCTAATAGCAAAATTGTGCATGAATTTACAAATATGTAGAAGTTTACAGAGTCATTGTGGTATATGTCAAGGGCAAGCTTCAGACACACTTAAAAAATTCAAAAGTTTTACCACTTCTGACGGTCTTCAGTTCACTGATAAGAATAGACTTTACAATGATTTTGAAAGATCCTGGCTGCTTTGATGCTAAAATGGGAATTGTATTCTCTGAGATCTACTTCCCATTGCCAGCACACTAAAGTAATTGTTCACATTCTTTCTATTATATTTTGAGGCATTTTAAATATTTGGGTGAATCATTCTTCTTGGTAATTAGATGTAGTATTAGAATAGCTCTTATATTCCAATACATTACGTTTCTTTTATATACCTCAACATCACCATTTTCAGTAATGACCTAGAATTTAATGGTGGTTTCACAAAGATTATGGATTCCTGAAGCCAAGAGAGGGTGTTGGAGGACCTCACATCTCCTTATTCTGCCTTTGCTTTACAATTGGATCATCCAAGAGGAGAAAATAGGAAAGAAGAAAAACGAAAACAGCCTTAGCAGAGATAAAACCTTATGGGGTTTCTCAACATCCTGTAATAGTTCTTAGAATTGAGATGGCACTTTTCAGTTGGAGCTGATAGATCACTTTGGGATTTAAAGGACTAGATACTAGGCTGTGCTTTCCCCCAGGAAGTAACAGCTCATCCTGAGAACAGCCTGGAAGCAGAAGTGTCAGGAAATGGAGAGTGAGCAGGTCTGTGAAATCCTAGTTCCAGTTCTGAGGCACTGAGTGAAAGCAAAGGTGGGGAAGGAACTCTGTGCTGTCATAGCCCGGTCTAAGGATCCAGCTGGGCTCTGTTGTGCATCTTCAGAGTACTTTTCCCTGAACAATGAAGCATAAACAGAATCTGCTACCATTTAAAGCTGCTGACAACTTCTGAAGGTCAGAGAGGTCACCATTTTGGTTTTAGGGCTGGAAGTCATGTGCTCAGAGAAGATCTTGGAGTTGGATAGGGGGCACCAAATTGAGTTTTTGGTGCCTGGACCTGGTTAGGTCCTGCACACCTGGTTAGTCAGGTCATTGACACCTGTTACCATGGTACCCAGAGTACTGAGGCTTGAACAAGATGGAGATTTCTCTCCCACGTCCAGGCGTTTGGTGGTTCAGGGAGGGGAGATGACTCTGACCACAAGGTCATAGAGACCCAGACTTTTTCCATCTTGTTGCTTCACTGGCCTCTCTCTTTCCCACATGCTCGAAGCTAGCTACTACTGTGTCCGCATTGGTGGTGAAGAAGAGAGCTGTCCATTTCTTTTCGAGGAACTAACTCAGAAATTGCACATGTCACTTCCACCCTCATTCCCTTGGCAAAACAAACAAACAAACAAACAAAAGAAAACAAAAAACTTGTCTCATGATCACTTCTAGTTGCAAGGGAAGCTAGAAAATAAAGTTTCTAGCAGGTTAATGGCTCAAATGTGGTGGGAGGGTTTCCAGTTCTAAAAGGAAGTAAGGGAAGCACATTGGTGTTGTTACAGATCTTGTCCCTTATCCAGCCCGTGGCCATCCAATTCTGCTGTCATATCCCTCAGGGTTCCTCACGTTCCTCACAGAAGCCACCTAAAGGGGACCAGAGAAGCTCTGGGATTGAACTTCAGGCTCCAAACCCCTCCTCAAATGCCTCATCTTGATTTTACATTTTTTTATGCATTGGATTTTCACATCAGTTTCCTTTAAAGAGACATTTCCTAGGCTAAAATATTTCTGAAAACCTCTGCAGTAAGCACTTTTCATAATCCTCTCTACTACCCATCACTAGCAATTTTTCCCCTCTATCTCATCACCTCTCTCCCTTTCTGGGTGTCTCTGGGTTGCTGTTTGTGAAGAATGCATTTCTGTTCCCCTGTGAGTCCCCAGGCTCATTTACTCACTCAAGCACTTACTACAGGTGAGTGACCCCATTTTTGCTTCTGGATTTTCTTGAAAAGCAGTATTTTTTTCCCCTTAATCCTTTTCTCCTCCAGCTCTTCCTTGGAGGGTCCTCTGGCTCCTTCAGGACTCAAGGTCTCCCTCCTTGACTAAATTTACTGTGGTCACAGAGATCGTCTCTAACTCCTGGCTAAAGCCTGTTTTAAACTCCAGGGAAAGAGCCATTATATCATTATTTACCAGCCAATGCTAGGACCCAAATCAATGCCAAGAAATTGCTTTGGGATGTCAGTCCCCAAGTTGCTGGGTATACATCACCCATTTATTTCTAGTTATCTGGTTACCTTGTAAGGGTAAAGTGTTCTTCTATTTTAGTAATGATACTTTGAGATTGCTTAGTGTTTTCCAATTTCCACAGCTTTATTTTTTTCTCCCCACGTAGAGTATCTTGTGTGATTCTAACAAGCACCTGGAAGGTAGGATTTTCATCATCCTCAGTTGAAAGGTGAGAATACAGGTGGTAATCAAAGGTGAAGGGACCTAGCCCAAGGCCTCACAACTGCTAAGTGGCAGAATCAAGATTTGATTTCAGTTCTTTCAACCTCACCCTTCATGTATATGAACTCTTGGTAATATGGATTATAGAAAGGATAGAACAGGATGTTGAAAGTTTCTTTCATGGTCCTTGTTCCAAAGGAAGAGCTCAAAGTAAATTTTAGTTTCCCTCCTCTATTATTATACCTGATGCTTTTGTAAAGTGACCTCACTTACATTATTTCATATACTGTTACAGCCCTGGCAGTGGACAGGGCATGGTTATGTGCATTATACAGCTGTGGATACAGAGGCTAAAATAGATGAAGTGACTCTACTGTTGTCATATAATTAACAACAAAATCTGAAGCTTAGTGCACTCCCTTTCCATGAACTGCATCATGGAAGGCAGCACATTAATGCATATGTTTTAAATGTTGATGCTCAATCTTCAGATTGTAATGGAGATCCAATCTTTTCTCTACTGGAGATCCCGGTAGAGATAGGATAAGATTTGAACACTGATATCATTTCCTGAAGCCAGAATAGAGGCCAAATCATATGAACTGAGTAAATTTATTTGATTTCTACCAGAAATGGGCAGAAGGGTAGGTGTGAGCTTCTTGTGTGCCTTAGGAAAGGTCTGAGTCTAGACACTCTGAAGTTTCATCCTTTCATTTGTACATTGATTTATTCATTATTCATTCATATAAGTAGGGTTTAGTTAAGTAGACAGATAGGGAGAGACAAACCCTGAGTATAACCCTTAGCTGGTTCTCAGGTGCTACGTGGAACTGTTTTTCAGGAAGTCCACCCAGATGTAATAAGCACCTACTTTGTGAGTGATCAGGGTGCTACAAATTTTGGTCCTTGCACTTCAGTTTCTTACCCTTGAATACAAGGAAAGTGACATGTATACACAGAACTAGTACAACTAGAATGTGATTTCTTTATAGAAGAAGCAGAAATGAAATTGTGCAAAGTCACAGAGGACAATGAGATTAATTCCAGTGAGAAGGTCAGGGGGAGGCTTTCTGGAATAGGAGCCATATCAAGAGGGAACATGCTCAAGGCTCAAAAGAGGAAAATGCAAGGAATAATCAGAAAAATCTCAGTTTTCCCAATGTTGTTTCAGAGTGGTTTTGGCTAGAAGACATTAGTTCTGAAGATGAGTTGGGGTCCATTTCAGGAATTTTGAAGTGGGCTGAAGAGTCACCTTAAGGGGATAGGGCTTCTCTTGGAGCAGTAGGGAGTAAGGGGTAATGGGGGGTGAGAAGGATCTAGGATTGAAATCAGTCACAATCACTTTCTTCTGGAGGGTGGAATTTGGGTCAGGGAGTACAAAGAAAGGACCTAATGATGGATGAGCACAATGCCCTTCCTTCTAGCTGACACCCCATTCCCATCGCCTTCCACCCTCCACATGGCCATCATCCTTCACTTTTTGCAGCCCAGGGCCAATCCCCCTCTCCATGCCCTCTGCACCCTCACCCAAAACTTCTCTATCTTCCTCCTGGTCCCTATCCCCTCTCACCATTTAACCTTTTCTTCTTCTCTCTTTTTCATGAGTAGATTTCAGACTTTTTTAAAAAAAACCCTCTGTCTCAGATACCCTGCTTGTCTTACTGCAGATGATCTCAGTCTTTATTGTAAAGGCCATGGAATGAGGGTGGTAGTTGGGAAAAAGTTAAGAACATTTGCAGATGAATATTTTTTTATCACTTTTAAACTTCCTGTAAAGTAGGTCAAGTTGTCTTTAGCTTCTGGGTAAGGGAACTGCGGCACAGAGGGGCCAAGAATCCTTGCTAAGATAGCACAGCTAGTTATTAGTAGCATTAGGAATCTAAGGAAAATATTTGTGACTCAATCTCAGGCTAGATGTTTCTTCCATTCTGGGCTGTTTCCTCTGAGTCAGTTTCCTCTGTGCCCAGAGGGTAAGTCTAGGCATAGAGAGGTGGGAAGCTTAGTTACAAGTGAGACAGTAGGATTATGAATAATAACCTCAAATAACAGCAGCATGATGTCTCTGACTGGCTAACGGTACTGTAAGCTCTAGAACCCTCTTCAGTAGCAGTGAAACTGGAATGGTCTTGCTGGTGACATTGTAAATCAAACCAGCTGTTTTGGAAAGCAGTATGGTAGGATATACCCAAAGCTATAATAAGAATAATGACTTCTGATTATGATTAAGTAATATCACACATTGGAATTTATCCTAAGGACTTGTCTGACAGTGAAAAGATGCTAAATGCATGAAAAAAATCACATTTTTTAAAAAAGGAAACATACTAAGATGTGTTCCCTGATAATAATAATGATCATTAAGAAGACTTTCGGGTTTCCCTGGTGGCTCAGATGATAAAGACTCCATCTGCAATGCAGCAGACCTGGATTTGATCCCTGATCAGGAAGATCCCCTGGAGAAGGGCATGGCAATCCACTCCAGTATTCTTGCCTGGAAAAGCCCATGAAGAGAAGAACCTGGTGGGCTACAGTTCATGGAGTCACCAAGAGTTAGACACGACTGAGTAGCTAACACATGAAGACTTTAGTTAGGGCAAAGTGGGAGTATGATAGGTTAGGTGAAAATGCAAAGATAGCTGAAAATGCTATGAGTACTGGACCACAAGTCTGTGCGAAGGTGTACATTTCATCCTACCAGAAGAGAACATAGGGACAGAAATAGAAAGGGGCTAGTGTGCTTATGATGCTGAGAAAGAGTGAAGGTGGAAGGAGAAGGGGACGACAGAGGATGAGATGGTTGGGTGGCATCAAAGAGTCGATGGACGTGAGTTTGAGTAAGCTCCAGGAGTTGGTCGTGGACAGGGAATCCTGGCTTGCTGCAGACCATGGGGTCGCAAAGAGTCAGACATGATTGAGCGGCTGTACTGAAGTATGCTTATGGATACTTTTTCTTCTTCCTGACATTGTCATTGGTGCACTGTGGTTTTCATAATGAAGCATATGGAATAAAAATAAGCGTTTAGGGTTTGCTCGGAGCTGTTGAGATGAGCTTAGGTCTCCCTTTCCATGTTGGATGTTGACAGACACTGGAAAAGTCCTGTAAACCTCAGGAGCTTTTTGGACAGATCCACGTTCCACACAGCTGACATCCTACACCTTTTATTCTTCTTGCATTCTGAACACCTCTGTGAAAATCTCATATGATATGCATTCCAAGGAAGCATTTTCAGGCACTCTGAATTGGTGCCCTTGAGAAACTATCTCCCGCTAGTAGCCTTCTAGCTAAGTTTCCTCCACAAAGAGTGTGTATGTGTGAAAGAGAGAAAGTGGGATGTATGTGTGTCTGTGTCTGTGTGTGTCATGTGTTTGTTGCCTTGCTTGGTGTTTGGAGACTTCATCCTACCACTGTTTCTTCTTTCAGTCTCAGCTGAAGGCTAATATAGAACAAATTCTTTTATGAAGTTACTTGGTCCATAGAGAGGCTTTAGGGAATTCACAAATATCCTGTTATTAAGTAGAAAATTTTATGTGAAGTATATGTTTCTGTGGAGAAAATATTTATCATTTAATCATTTTCTCTAAGAGTTCCTCTTTGAGGATTTAAATTTAAGAGAACTGAATTGAAGTCATCATGGCAAGGACAGAAAGAGCTGCCTAGACTGGAAGGAGGAGGAGTAACCTTCTGAAAGTTCAAGAATCACGTGTTGGGAGCATCTCCAGTTGTTTTGGTGGGAAGCAGTCCCTGTCCTCCAACTGCTTTCCCCATCTCTTCTCTCTCTCGCTCTTTTTTTTCACTTGAGGTTGATTTTTATAGCTGAACTTTTTAAATATGAGGGTGACAGCCCAGAAGTTAAAAACATTCTGTGGCTCCCAACACTTGCTGCTCTCCTAGCTTGCAACAGATGGATTTATAGCTATTATTCCATAGAATATGATGCATGATGAGGTTGTCCTCACACGAGAAAAGAAGCCTTCATAATTTACCTTCAAATCGGAGTTTGAGTGAGTGCTGGGAGGCCCAGCTCTGCCATGGTGTGAAATGGATTCCCAGGAAGGGGTATGGTTCAGTTGTCTGACCTTTACAGCATATTTAAATACATATTCTGGTGTTTAGGGTAGTAAATAATGCAGCTAAGGTTATGTGCAGAGGAGAGCAGAGGGAAACATTTGCAGCAAAGCTGTGGGCTGCCCTGGCAGGGAGACAGGCACTTGGCTTTGAACTGGAATTTGGAATCTGGGTGGGGGAGTGACAGCAAATATTTTTCACACGGATGCCAGTTACTTTGGCACTGAAAGGACTAAGGATCCCGAGGCAGAATTTGGTTCTGTTGATTCAGGGTAGGTTTTGCCTTTGGGAGCTGGTGGAAAGTGTATGAGTGGATTTTCATTTATTTATTCATCCATTCAACAAATATTTATTTAGCACCTGCTGTATTGTTATTGTTCAGATTGCTCAGTTGTGTCTGAGTCTTTGTGATCCCATGGATAGCTGCACCACGCCTGTCTTCCCTATCCTTCACTATCTCCCAGAGTTTGCTCAAACTCAAGTCCATTGAGTTGATGATGCTGTCTAATCATCTTATCCACTGTCACCACCTTCTCCTCCTGCCCTCAATCTTTTCCAGCATCAGTTTTAACATATTGTGTATTGGGTACTGTCTTATGTGCTAAGGATGTGAAGACCTTGGCCTCTGCCTTCAACTAGCTTACAGTAAAGACGGATGGGAATGAATTAGTTATGATAATGTACAATTCAGTAGATGCATGGATGGAACACAAAGATTACATATTAGAGGGACTGACTAACTCTACTGAGGGCTCAGGGAAAGCTGAAAGTATGGGGGTAAAATATGACTTGGGTTTTAAAGGATGGATAGGAGTTCACTTGTGATAGATGGTGAGGTAGGACATTCCAGAAAAAGGAAAAAGCATGTGTAAAGGCCTGGAAGGAAGAGAATTATTAGACATGGGTGAAGATGGTTTGCTGTTGCCTTCATGTAAGTAAGATGGTGGGAACTGTCAGTAGATAGGAAGACTGAGGTCCTAAATAAATGGGCACTGTACGATATATTATTAAGGAAAATAAACATTTACTGAACACTTACATTATCCTAGATTTTCTTTTACGTACCTAGTCGCTTAATACACACAGCAACCTCTGAAGTAGGTAGTAGCATTATTTTCATTTTATAGTCAAGAAAACAAAGGCTCAGAACCGTAAAGTGACTTGTCAAGGGCCACACAGAAATGAACTGATGGTAACTTGAAAAAGTGTTAATAATAAAGACTGAAACAAATAAATGGATTTGAGAAGTATTTAGGTGGCAAAATCAACAGAACTTTAATGATCAGTTGGATATAGAAGAATGTGGAGGAGGACAAGCAAGGATTTGAGGATGATTTCTAGATTTTTGTCACTTGTAATGAGAAGGCTGGTCATGACATTCAGAGAGTACTAGAGGTCCTGGGAGAAAGAATGTGAATTATTGAAGAATATGTGCCTTTAAGATACATAAATAGGGATTTAAAAGCAGAAATGAAAGTCCATTTGTCATTCATCTCCTAACACTTCATAGCTTAAGAGAACATTTAGTTGCTTTAGGATTCTGTGAGTTGGCAGGCTGGGCTGGGCCAGGTTGTTCTGGTCTTGGCTGAGCTGGGTGGCTCTGTTCCTGGCGGGCGGCTGGCCCTGAGTCTCGTCCCCAGGTAACCCAGGGTGTTCTCATGGGGGCCAGGCAATGTTCTAAAGGAGCAAATAGAATTGTGCAATGTCTGGAGAACTGGGCCCAGCACTGGAACGCTCTTCTTCTGCCACGGTGTTCTTGGGCATGCAAATCACAAGCCACCCCAAATTCAAAGGCTGGAGAGGTAGGCCCTGACTTGTGATGGGAGAAGCTGGAGGTCACAACTGAAAATGAGCCTGGGTACCGGCAGGTGTGACAGTTGGGTCTGTTGCTGCAGGCTGCTGCTGCTGCTGCTAAGTCACTTCAGTCGTGTCCGACTCTGTGCGACCCCATAGATGGCAGCCCACCAGGCTCCCCCGTCCCTGGGATTCTCCAGGCAAGAACACTGGAGTGGGTTGCCATTTCCTTCTCCAGGCATTTGGCCATAAATGTGTCTCCCAGGGAAGCAGGTGTGCTTTATAGTCTCAGATTGCATCTCCACTCCTCCACCTTCAGCTTTCACTCTTGTCTTGCTCATCCTTGTGTAACAAGCGTTATCCGGTTGTCTGTTGCAGAGGCTGCCACTCTGCTGGCTGCTGTGAATACAGAAGTGAATGAAGCATACTCCCAGCTTAACTTGAGCTTAAAGAAAGTTGTGGTTCTTTTAGTGGTGGAGTTACTGCACACGTCCCCAGCCCTACTGGTGTTCTTTATCTGACAGCCTCCTGCTGTAACGACTGCTGAAGCCTCAGCCCTCGGGGACAGAGGCTGCTTCCTGTAGGTGTGCAGGAAGTGTGTCACCCACCAGTGGGACGGGCTATTTCTGAACACGCTTCAGAGAGAAAGCACGTTTTCCTGTAAGCACAGCCATATGCCACATCTTGAATGTTAAAATATAGCCACCGCTGAATCATCTAGAGATGAAATAAAGGTTATGAGTTTTTTTAAAGCAGAAATAAAGGCCTTTCAGCTCTATTTTTATAACTTCCTTCTGATTATGAAAGAAATAGGAGTATCTATTATAACAAATTAGAAAATCTGAAATGTATGATGAAGGAAATAAAATCACCTATTGCTAATGAATGGTTATATCATCATACATGTGCATTAATTTTGTAAAATATACTTGACACTTTATATAAAAATTTTAATTTAACATTGTCATTATATAGACTATACACATATGCATATATTAAAAAATCTGTTAGTATTATGTATTATTTTATAGATTGTATTTTGCACTTGACACTATACAGTGATACATTATATACAATATTATAAAATAATGTTATGGAGATATGATTTTATCTTATATGGAAATATCACAGCTTAATTAACCTTTCTCTATTGTGTAGTATATACAGTGTTTCAGATGGTTTGCTACTATAAATAATGCTGTTTTGTCCTTCCTGTGGGGATCTATTTACTCTGGACATAGTCTTAGAATAGAAATACTGGGCTGGAGGGTATAAGCACGTTTTAAAAGATTCGTAATAGATACTAAGAAAGAGTTTGCAGAAAAGTGCCAGGGCAGTTATAACCTCATTTTCTGAATTTTCTTTGATTCAAAACCTATTTGGGTGGCAATTAAGGAAACTTTCCCAGCAAGCATTTGTTTTCCTTCACTCAGTGACTCATTCATTTATTCAGTAAACATTTCTAGAGAGATAAAGTACCCAGGAGGAATAGGAGGAATAAAAATGTTTAAGGTACTTACACAACTTTATGCATTTGTCAAAACTCATAGAACTGTGCACCAAAATAAGTTAATTTTACTGTATGTAAATTTAAAAAATAACTTTAAAAAAAAAATGATTAAGACATGCCCATAGCTCCAAGGAACTTAAAATTCAGTGAAAAAGATAAGACATGCATATGATAATTACAGCACAAGACAACATATTAAGATGCCATAGAGGAAGGGGAAATATGTATCGGCATGTTTTATGCCCTAGGAGCTGGGCCAGGGGTTTTACACATTCTTTCATTTGTTCATTTCCTGGGAATACAAAGATGAAGAGCCAGAGCGCCTTTTCTCTAAGAGACCCCAGCAGCACGAGAGTCAGACCTGCAGTTACCACCAACATGGTAATTATTGTAACATGCATACATAAGAGGAAAGTGTCTGCCTGGGGGAGTTGAGGTTAAGAGAGAGTTTGATGTAAGACATGAAAGAAAAATAGCCTCATTTACTCCTCACAAGTGCCTGGAAAGGCAGGGGCCTCATGCTTGGTCTAGCGGGGAAGAAATTGAGACTTTCAGAGGTTCAGAAAGTGGCCTGCGGTTATCCAGCTTAGAAGTGGAGTTGCAGCCTCCATCTAGATCTGTGCTCACTGTCCCAGTCACTGGATGTCTGGAGAGGCACTGGAAGTTGGGCTGAGCCTTATGGAGTGAGGAGGAGGGAGAGCTGGAATGACCGAGGCACAGCATCTCCTGGGAAGAGCTTTGGAAGCAGAGCTCTGGGTAGGAGACCTGATGTTCATTTGGGGAGTGATGCAGGGAGGTGATGGGGAGCCGGATGTCAGAGGGCCCCGTGTTCTAACCTCAGGACTCTGGGCTTTAGTTGGCTGGTAGAGAAGCCATTGATATTTTGAGAACAAGGGAGTTGCCTGCTGGGAGGTATGCATCAGAAAGGATTAATCCCAAAGTGACACCTTCAGTGATTAGATGAGGGGTAGATGGAGACCCCATTCCCCTTGGAAAGCTGTCCTGCTTCCAAAGATGGCATTTCCATGTTAAAGAAAGGAAGCTGGTGCAGATAGCCCGGTGCTCAGTTCATGACTCACTAGGCCCATTCATAGTTATTCCAGGGTTTTGTTGGCTCTAGCAATTCTTTGGTCGATTCAGTTATAATAGAAAAAACTCTGACCTAGATTTTGTTATATTCTTTCAGTTAAAATAACAAATAAACAAAACCTCTCTGACTCAAATATTATTTCCTTTCTACTTTCTATCTCTACTCTCAGTTTGCAATTCCAAAAATAAAAGGCTTGTTTTCTTAAATAATAACAGCTCTCAATGTTGAAATAATCCAGTGAGTGATATAGTGGTACTAGTACAGTAAGGATGGGGAAGAAGGGGACCTGAGAGGCCCACCCCCCAACCAAGGCTGTTCTGGTGGGAAACAGCTTTCTCTGTTTGATGGTCCAGCTTCGGCTCAGGCCCGTAGGTGGCTTGTGGGCAGGGGTCGGGTGAGGCGGTAGCAGGGAGCCCTGCGGTGCTCCCTGAGAATCAGCTGGAAAGGGGAGCTTGTAGAGCCTCCCAGAGGATGAGCAGAGTGGTATTTGGGGGAAGTATGGGCCAGTTTGACTTCCATTTCCTTTTGATGAGGGTGTTATAGGTGGGTGGTGGGTATCTGCATTTTATGTCTCTATCTATCTATCTGGCAACAGAAGGAAGAGCCCATCTCTTTCTTTCCTACAGAACCATGATTATATTCACCTCTAACTCCAGGACACCGATCCTTGATCTTTAGCTCCAAAATCATCCTTAGGATACTTTTCTTTTTCCATGTCCCACATGGCCTCTGCCTGCTTCACCACCTTCTTAACTCCAGCTCACACTTATCTGCCATGCTCCAGCCTGGATGACTTCCTTTTTGATTCTTATCCCAAGGCGTTGAGTATTTTCAGCCTGAGTCTTCACCACTAGTGTTCCATGTGAGTTCAGTGATTTTCCTTCTTCTTCAGATGGCTAGCTACTTCTCATGATTCATTCACCATTTAGAAAGAACATTTCTGACCTCACAAAGTGAAAGATATAAAGATATATATTTATTTTATAGTTCAGAGAACATCATTATAACTTGTAATTACATATTCATTTCTTCGATAAGGGCAGTGTATTTTTTATATATATTAATTATGTATATCTATATAGACATATTTATGTTTCCCTAGTAGCTCAGTTGGTAAAGAATCTGCCTGCAATGTGGAGACCCCAGTTTGATTCCTAGGTCAGGAAGATATGCTGCTGCTGCTGCTGCTGCTAAGTCGCTTCAGTCGTGTCCGACTCTGTGCGACCCCATAGACGGCAGCCCACTAGGCTCCTCCATCCCTGGGATTCTCCAGGCAAGAATACTGGAGTGGGTTGCCATTTCCTTCTCCAGGAAGATATGCTAGAGAAGTGATAGTCTACTCATTCCAGTATTCTTGGGCTTCCCTGGTGGCTCAGCTGGTAAAGAATTTGCCTGCAATGTGGGAGACCTGGGTTTGAACCCTGGATTGGGAAGAACCCCTGGAGAAGGGAAAGGATACCCACTCCAGTACTCTGGCCTGGAGAGTTCCATGGACTGTAGAGTCCCCAGTTCCATGGGTTCACAAAGAGTTGCACACGACCGAGCCACTTTCACTTTCACACGGATTTATATGTGTGTGCTCAGCTGCTTCAGTAGTGTCTAACTCTTTGGACTCTATGGATTGTAGTCTTCTAGGCTCCTCTGTTAATGGAATTTTCCAGGCAAGAACATTGGAGTGGGTTGCCAAGCCCTCCTCCAGGGGAGCTTCCTGACCCAGGGATCTAACCTACATCTCCTGCATTGCAGGCAGTTTCTTTACTGCTGAGCCCCAGAGGAAGCCTACATATATTTATATGTATATACATACACTTATATATATATAATACATGCCTGACTCAGTGGCTGGAACATAGAAAAGGGTTGATTAATATTTACTGAATGGTCAGACCCAAGGCATCTCATTTCGGTGGCCTCATCAACACATTTCCAGGGTGAATTGGGTGTGAGCACACCACATATCCTGGGGGTAGGGAAGCTTTGTCTTCAGGGTTGACCATGTCAATCCTTTCTATAATCCTTGGCTCTTTCCATGAGTCGAACTGATGGCCCCAAATGAGAATATTCCACTGATGATGCTCTGGGTAGGAAGAAATTTCGTTAAAGATAAATAATTCATCTCTGAAACAAAATTAGTAATCAGGACAACAGCATTTTGATGGTTTGCTGAGAAGATAATTTTCTTCTATCATTGTCACAAACATTCTGGGAATTTTAAAAGTTATTTCTTCATACAGGAAAATTCTCTCACTGATAAGGTATATTTGGGGGAGTCAATTTTTTTTGTTTGTTTGTTTCTAGAAGTAATTTAAGAAAACTCAAGATTATTTTTCACTGTGTTCCAGAGAAACTTTGCAACTTACCAGGTAGAAATTTGTATGTGTTCTCTCCCATCTTAATCATGTAACACTCCATTAGAACATCTCTTATCTGAATAGCTTCCAAGTTGCTAGTTCTTCACTACAGTGGAAGTGGTGGTGTTTTGGGTGCCCCAGCATGTTGGGGAAGTGGAATCTACTTTCCTTTAGATTGGAGATGGGGTTCAGAAAGTTCTCTTTCTGCCTAGCTGCAGTGAGGTGTGTCACTTGCTGTATTCCTTTCTTTCCATCTTTCTGCTCTCCTTTCCCATTCCTAGGACACATACTACCCCAAATAATCAAGCAAGACCCTTCTCAAAACCCAGGCTTTTGTAGTGACGCAGCCTCAGCTGCCCTAGACTCAAACCCTGTGTTTGAGATCTATTTGTTGTTAATCATCATGCCTCTGCGTTGGCAGGCATTCTTCACTTTGCCTGGAATTCTGCCCTCATCCTATTCTTCCACCACGCTCCTCCCTTCCATATCTCCCTCTCCTTAATCATCCTCTAGAACTCAACCCAGATGTCACTCCCCCCCCTCCTGGAAGCCTGACCTGATTGCCCTTCTCTGTTCACTGACAGCACCTCATGCTAAATAACCTCTATTAAAGGCATCCTCTTTTGATTACTATTGTGTGTTCATGTATCTAACTCACTAGTTGTGAAACACTCTGGAGGAGGGCAGGACTGGGTCTAATTTATCTTTGCATCACTAGGGAATACTAGATGCTGCTTATTAATTAATGGATATGGAAAGCATTTTATTTGTTTCAAGTCCTTTGCCAAAATAAAGCACAGCAAGTTGCTTATTTGTAATGAGATCCTATTTTCAAGTCTCTAACATTATTATAGATTTAAATACAGTTGATAATTATGGTTCTCCCTTTTCTCTTCCTCTATATCATTGAATTCTAACTGATAATCCAGTCTGTGAATGAGAACTTCAAAGATGCTCCCTATGGATATACTTGGAAGAAGCGGGAAGACACAATCCTTATTTATCAAAAGCCTGAAGTCTGAAGGAGGAGGCAAGACAGACAAACAATATTAACAGACGAAGGATATGTGTACACGGTTATTGCTGGTGCGTCTGCTAAGACTCAGGGATTAATAATAACTAACCACAGTAGCAAACAATAATTTGGAAGTCAGTCATTGGGTATCCTGGAACATAACATACTTGAATACACTAAGCTATAAATAAATAAAGGTTTTAAATTAAAATTCAAAGTACAGTCATCTTGATCCTAATGATCAAGATGTTATTCTGATTATCACTTCTGGCCATGTGTAAAGGGAAATATATTCGCATTTCCCCAGTTACATGTTAGTTAGATCTCAGGCAAATCAATGCATAAAACAAAAACAATTTTTCAGTACATATATGTGTGTGCATGCTAAGTTGCTTCAGTCATGTCTGACTCTGTGTGACATTATGGACAGTAGCCCACCAGGCTCCTCTGTTTATGGGATTCTCCAGGCAAGAATGCTGGAGTGGGTTGCCATCCCTTCTCCAGGGGATCTTCCTGACCCTTAGATCAAATCCGTGTCTCTCATATCTCCTGCTTTGGGAGGTGAGTTCTTTACCACTAGCGCCACCTGGGAAGCCCATATATATAAATGTGTGTGTGTGTGTATATATATATACATATACCTTTATAGAATGTAATTTTATTTTTTTGTATTTATTTATTTTTATTTTTTTACTTTACAATATTGTATTGGTTTTGCCATACATTGGCATGAATAGAATGCAATTTTATTGATACCAAACACCAGCTTATCAGTGGATATACATATCTGCATATAGCTCTAATAACCCTGAATGCCGTCTTTGGTCTAATTTGTAATTTAAGTATGTTTCTACCTTCTCCATCTGTTTTAAAGTAGACCATGTAGTTTTAGTTTTTAATTTGTAATAGCAATGTGGAATCCATCATAGAATATGCTACTAATTGCTTGAATATGTCTGTGCTATTGGGTATTTAGGTTAATTGTTGTGTGTGTTTTTGTTTCTTTTTCCTGTGATGGAGAGCAGTGTTGTGAACATTTCCATACAAATCGCTTTTTTTTCTTTTTCTTCCTGAATGCGTTCCTTGGAATATGAGTATATTACCCAAAGTGGAATTAGCTGGTTAATGGCATAAATAGCTTTGTCATTTGGCTAGAACGCTGTCTAGCAGGCTGGGCCAGCATCCCCAGGAGGGTTTGTGTGCTCAGTCATGTCCTACTCTTTGCGACCCTGTGGACTGGCTCCTCTGTCCATGGGATTTCCCAGGCAAGAATACTGGACTGGGCTGCTATTTCCTCCTCCAGGGGGTCTTCTCAGCCCAAGTATTGAGCCTGCGTCTCCTGCATATACTGAGTTTGCAGAGACGACAAGACAGCACATAGTGTGCTGAGTAGCTCCAGGCCCACCCACTCTCTCAGCTTCCTTACGAAGGCCACTCCAGGGCCTTTAGCCCATCTTCAGGGAGAGCTGGGGGGTGCTTGAACCCATGTACCCAGACCTGGCTCCAGCACTGCTTGTCCGAGTGGCCCTCAAGCAAGCGACTCGAGCACCTCTCAGCTTCCGTTTCCAAATCTGTGTGATGGAGGAATGATAAGTACATCATCCGGAAAGGTTCTTGTGAGTTAACTCATTCCAAGCACTGAGGCCGACCCAGATAGAGACAACTCAGTACTGCCACTGTCAATTGATATCACTCAGGTTAGTGTGTGTTGAATTTTGTCCTCTGGGTTCAGAAGGATATTCTTTTTTTTCCTCAGTATGTCTTTATTCTTCTTTTTAAAAAATTTATTATTATTATTATTTTTTACTTTACAATATTGTATTGGTTTTGCCACACATCAACATGAATCCACCATGGGTGTACACATGTTCCCAATGTAAATTCAGAATTAACTTTCACTAATTCAAGTGGTACCCCAGCTTTTCAGAAGTGAGTTAATTTGCTCTTCTAGAAATTGGCTGAAGATGGTCTGCTGGGCACTTGCTTTTCTCCCCTTCTAAAGTACCTGTTCTGTGCTTGCAGCCATCTCTGTCTCTCTCTGGTGTCCATAAGCACGGCTTCCAGTCTTGGACCAGCAGATGGTTATCCTTTCCAGTATAAGGAGAAACAACCAAACTTCCTCCCTTTGCTGGTCGTTTTCCTTGTTCTTGTATTTGCTCTTTCCCTGACAGCATGTTTCCACATTATAGGAATGACAGCTACTCGAAGGCAGGGAATTGGTAAGTTTAGTGGATTCGCAACTGTGCCCAGGGGGCCAGGCAGGACCTGGTTCTCCTCAGGTCATCTTCCAGACCCACCAGAGATTTTTAAAAACCACACTGAGGAAAGATCAATGGCCTGGAGGTCCCACCTGGACTTGAGTCTTGACTCTGCACTGTGTAACCTGGGGGGATTTCTTAGCTTCTCTGAGCCTGAGCTTCCTCAGCTGGATGACAGGGAGAACAGGCCTGAACTTGGAGGGTTTCTCTGGAATATCTTCTCTCCTCTACCTCTTAAGAGAACTGGGACTTTCTGGAGCTAATTCTAATGCCAGCTAACATTGCCTAACTTCCTTCTATGTGTTAGATGCTAGGTTCTGATTGACAGTTTTTTCTTTATTCCTCATGGCAGCCCTATGAAGGCTGCGTGCCTGTGTGCAGAGGCAGAAAGGGAGGCTCTGGGGATTAAATAACTTGCTCAAGAATATGCAGGAAGTGGTGGTGCTGGATGTAACCCAGGATGTAAGCAAACCCAAGGGTGTTTACTTTCTGTGATTTAGGGCTTGACTACTATGCACTGGGGCTTCCCTGGTGGCTCAGACAGAAAAGCATCTGTGTGCAGTGCGGGAGACCCGGTTTTGATCCCTGGGAAGATCCCCTGGAGAAGGAAATGGCAGCGCACTCCAGTGCTTTGCCTAGAAAGTCCCACAGACAGAGGGGCCTGGTAGGCTACAGTCCATAGGGGTGCAAAGAGTTGGACAGGACTGAGCGACTTCACTTTCACTTTTCACCTTCTAGTATACATTTAGTTTCTTGGGTAATTCTTCTCTGTTAAATAATATCTATCCCAGGAGCTCATTAACCACCTGTGACTTTGCTCCTGCCTTCATTCAGCCAACTTGTTGGTTGAGTATCTCTTTCATGCCAGTCCCTGGTCCAGGAGCCAGGATACAGCTGTGTCGTGATGACGGGCTTACCTCCTCCAGACTGGCTGTGGGAGAGCCTAGGACTTAATCCTGAGAACTCTGTCCTCCTCAGCATGCAGGGGGCCTCTGCAGGCCTTGGCTGCATGGTGAGGGTGAGCTCCTCTTATGGGGCCGTCCGCTCTTCAGCATAGGATGTATCATCAATGGTGGCTTGTAGGTGTCCCGTGGCTGCATTCTGCCATACTGGTTAAATGATGTGACACTTCCGCTGCTCAGGGCTGGATTAATTAGAGGCTACTGGAGAATTTGAGTGAGGCTCATATGTGAGAAGGGAGGCTCCTGGCTGAACCAGAGATCTTGACTGCATAAAGGCCATTAAAAGGGGGATTCATCTTCCTTGTTCTGGGCCCACTGGGAATAAACATTAAAGTCATTATAAGACCCCCATCACCTTGGCCCTACTCTGGTATTTCCCATACCCCGCAGCCCCAGTATCTTCTGGAAGGACTGCTCTGTGTTAATCATTCTTGATTGTCTTGAGTTACTATAGTTCTAGAAACAAATCCAGTTTCCCCAGAGGCAGTTGTGTCCTCTGGCCCCCTCTGGAGGCTCCTGCAGACAGTTTAGGTCTGTGTGGGAACAGAGCCCTGTAACAGCCTGCAGATCAGATAGATAGTTGCTGAGGAAAGGCCTCCCCCAGGCACAGGTTTGCCCGAGAGGCACTCAGCTGTCAGAGTTGCGGAGCGGCCAAGCCTTCAGCTTGGGTACCAAGAGGTCACATTGCCCAGATTCCAGGTGAGCATCTCTGTATGCACCTTCATGGACCCTTTTCCCTGCCTTTGGGTGCAGTGTGTGTCCATTGCTCCCAAGCCTGGAGGAGGTTCGTTATTTCTGCAAGAGTCAGTCCGGTGCTGCCCTGGCTACAGGCACGGCCTGTGAAAGGCAGATGACCAGTCCCACCTCTCAGAGATGTTACTCAGTGTAGAAAGGGTGGGATCTAGAATCTGTATATTTGTAAGTTGCTCAGATGAGTCTGATTCATATGGTCCACAAGCCACACTTAGAGAGGTTCTTACATGTTATGTGTTGTACACAGGTGCGTGCACACACACATTCGTACACCTGCTTCTCTCTTTCTTTCTGACCCTCTCTCACTTGTTCCCCATTCCCAACCTTCCACTCGTTCACCTGTATTAGTGCCCTCCCTGCCTCATAGGCCTACAATACCTGAGAAGCTTGTGGCATGTTTTAGGTATTGGCACCTGCCAGCTGGTTGAATGACATCTCTGCTGTGATTCTGGCTTAATTTCTGCTTGAAGTGGAGCTGGACGCTCTCCACCTGGACCCTTCAGAGTCCTGTACAGTGATAGTAGGCATGCCCCTTTCCTTTCCTCAGGTCTCCTCCTACTCACAGGGAACCTATTCTCTTGAATCAAAGTTCCAACTTTAGAAGAAAAACCAGAGCCTAAGCCAGGTAGGTGGTCTGGAGGAAGAAAAGCGTGGGGTGTGATGCAAAGTTTAGGGTGGAGCTTAGGTTTCGGGAGAGTGGAGAGGTGGCCAGAACTGTGGAAGGAGTGTTAGGTTCTCACTCCTGAAGAGCTGAGCTTGCTCAAACAGCTCTGTAAGCCCACCTGCCAGTTCCTGTGTCTTCCTGGAGCCCTGAACTTGGAATACAGAGTTGGCTTAAGATTGACTTTGTGGTCCTTTCTTGAGGATTTCATTGGGTTTACTTTGAACTTAGTCTTGCAGAGATTCAGCAGAGGTTCTAAGGTACCCCAGCTGCCTTGGGAACTTTTGTGGCACTGATATTGCTGAGTTAATTGATGCTCTTCATCAGGAAGGAGGTGGAATATAAAACGTTGGGAGGGAACAGGGCTAGATTTTTCAGAGGAAAGAATATACCAAGAACTACCGTTTATATATTGTGGGACTTCACTTAGTTATTTAATCTTTTAAAGACTCTGGTTCAGGACTTCCCTGGCAGTCCAGTGGTTAAGACATCACCTTCCAGTGCCAGGGGTATGCATTTAATCCTTGGTCATGGAGCCAAAATACCACATGCCTCATGGCCAAAAAAACAAAACATAAAATAGAAGCTACATTGTAACAAATTCAATGAATACTTTTAAAAAAGACTCTGGCTCATCCCTGAAAAAAAATGATGATAGGAGTAGTCACATTTCATAGGGTTTTGAGGATTAAAGGTGAAAATGGATGTGAATATTGACTTCTATTTCTATTATTATTATTAATTGAAATTTGTCAGTTGACTACTATTTGTCCTATATTTACTTGTTAACAGATATTTTAAGCATCTATTATGTATCAGGTAGGGTTATGTTAGGGTTTAGTTAGTTATTTTAGTTTATTTATTTATAATACTGGTTAAGAGGCTCAAAACTTGCTCTCCCATATTTCATAATACAGAAAGAAAATAAGATATCAGTAATACAATTCAGTGAAACATTGATGTAATGTTGGGATGCACTGAGGGACATATAAAAGAATGAGTAGCAGAGTTTGCTGAAAGAGTCATGGTAGGCTTTATGCAAAAGATAACTTTGAATTGAGGCTTAAAATATGAGAGTAGTATTTCAAGTATAATAGTTAATAAAATATGTGTGCTGAAGCAAAAGGAAGATTTATTGACTGATGTAACATAAAAGGTTAGAGGTCAGTAGCTTCAGGTCAGGCTTGATCCAGCAGCTCAAATGATGTTATCAAGGAATTAGTTTCCCTTAATATTTCTACTGGGTTGTGCATTGTTAGCTGATTTTACTTTGTCTTCCTTCAGCAACTTCAGAAGCTCCCTTCAAGATAGCAAAATGGTTGTAGTTATTCTAGAACTCATTTCTTTATTCAATGTTATCAAAAGAAGTGGGGTTGTTAGGATGTTTCCTGAAAGAGGATGGTCCTCTCTCTCAGAAGTCCCAGCAAGACTCAAGCTGAATTTCATTTCATTTCATTTCATTCTAGTTACGTAACATATTTTTTTCCCCTAAGCCAACCACTGTGCCATAGGAGTGAAATAGAGCCAAACAGAGCCTACTCCTTAAACTTAGGATGGGTCGGTGCATGGTCCATACCATCTGAACCACATGTCTTATCATGGGGAGACTTGCTTCCCCAAAGTAATATTGTTCCCATGAGGAGAGATCATGGATTCTGGGCAGCATAGAAAATCTTCTTGTTGCTTAGTCGCCAAGTCATGTCTGACTTTTGCAACCCCATGAACTGTAGCTGTCCAGGCTCCTCTGCTTTGGGATTTTCCAGGCAAGAATACTGGAGTGGGTTGCCATTCATTTCTCCAGGGACTCTTCCTGACCCAAAGATAGAACCCACATCTCCTGCACTGGCAAGTGGGTTCTTTACCTCTGAGCCACCAGGGAAGCCCATAGAGAATCTGGCTATCTATTATACCAGTAATTTGGATGAGAAAAAAAGTGGGAGGCAAGTGAGAACAGAGTATAGTTGAAGAACAACTTTTAGCTGAGAATCTCTAGAGCAGCACTGTTCAACAGAGCTTTGTGCAATGATGGAGATATTCTGTAATCCACTATTTGCAGTACAGTGGCCACTGGCCACATGTGACTGTTGAGTGCTTGAAATGTGACTAGTGTGACTGAAGAACGGAATTAGTAATAGTTATTTTTAAAATTTAAGTGATTGCTATATAGCTAATGCCTATAGTGCTAATTGGAAAGCACAGGTCTAGAGTCCAGATAAGATTGTGAAAGACGATTGAGAGAGAGACAGAGAGAGAAACAGAGAGAAAGAGAGAGAGAGAGAGAGACAGAAATAAATTAAGCCAGAACGTCCTGCTGCTGCTGCTGCTGCTGCTAAGTCGCTTCAGTCGTGTCCGACTCTGTGCGACCCCGGTTATATACTATTTGGGGGAGATAATTGAAAAATTTGCAGAAATTGTTTTCTCCGTTCTGTGGTTCAGAGTGATACAGAGAGTAGAAACCAAAGTAAAGAGCTAGTGACAGAAAATGAGGATAGAGACCTAGGCTGGGTCTTTGTACCTTGCTGGTTACTTTAGATTCTACCGTGTAGGCAGTAGGGAGTCACTGAGGATTTGTAGAAATGACATGGTCTTACTTGCTTGTTGGGAACGCAACCTGGCACCTTGTGGAAGAAGGACTTGTGCAACTAGAGACAGGGATACCAGTAAGGAGGCAGATAAAACAGAGCTCATGAGAGAGGATGAGAATTTGAACTTGGGAAGGAGTGGTAGCCAAACATGGAAGCGTGAGATACAAGTAGTAGGGGAAGAGTAATGGAGTGGTTTTGCATGTGGTGTGCAGAAGAATATAGCAGGATTCCTGGACTTTTGGCCTGGACAACAGAATGGGTGATCATGCCCTCTTTGAGATGTGGCATTCCCGAAGGAGGGGGCAAGTCTGAGTGGTTCTTGATGAACATGTTTTCGGGCAGGTGGTATTTAGTATACCCATTGGAAGTTGGCTGATAGGGTCTTAATTTGTTCTCTCAAGGAGTTTACATTCTATCTATGGAAATTAGATCTACATAACTTAAGTCATTAGAAAACTAATTCCAGATGCATAATGACGAAGCCTTAAATGCTCCATGTGGTTTATGCATGTGTTCCAGGTACTTTTTCTGCATGACAAACCACCTCAAAATTTAGTAGTGCAAAAGGAAAACATGTTCATCAACATACTATGTTCATGATTCTGTGGGTCAAGGGTTTTGACAGGGCACTAGGTAAACCTTGTCTGAAACCTCCACTAGAAGGAGCCAAAACTGAGGCTGATCCAAGAGTGGGGGTTGCATGCTCTGAAGATGTCCTCCCTCAGAGCTGGTGGCCGATGCCTGCTCCCCACTGGGTTCTCAGCTGGGCTGTGGGCTGAAACACTGTGGCCCCTGTGTGTGGTGTTTCCCACTGTGTACCAGTTTGGGCATCCTCACACATGGCATTGGGACCTTGAGAGCAACCATCCTGAGCTAGCACAAGCTAGCCTTGGAGTCACTTAGCACCACTTCCCCTCTACTCTGCTGGTTAAGGTAATAACAGATAGGTCCACTTTCAAGGAATGGACATGAACTCCCTCTACCACTCAATAGGAGTGTTGAGGTCAAATTGTAAGATAAACATGTAGGATGGGAGATCCCGGGAAATACATTGACCATTGATGGAGAGATGAGTGGGGACTGGGGTAAGGAGGGATGGCTCTCTCCTGGGGGTGAGGTTGGAGCTGACACTTGAGGGTATGTAAGGGGGTGCTTGGAAGAAAATTTATGACCAACCTAGATAGTATATTGAAAAGCAGAGACATTAATTTGCCAACCAAAGTCCGTCTAGTCAAGGTTATGGTTTTTCCTGTCATGTATGGATGCGAGAGCTGGACTGTGAAGAAAGCTGAGCGCCGAAGAATTGATGCTTTTGAACTGTGGTGTTGGAGAAGACTCTTGAGAGTCCCTTGGACTGCAAGGAGATCCAGAAGGAGTCCATTCTGAAGGAGATCAGCCCTGGGTGTTCTTTGGAAGGAATGATGCTAAAGCTGAAACTCCAGTACTTTGGCCACCTCATGCGAAGAGTTGACTCATTGGAAAAGACTCTGATGCTGGGAGGGATTGGGGGCAGGAAGAAAAGGGGATGACCGAGGATGAGATGGCTGGATGGCATCACGGACTCAATGGATGTGAGTTTGAGTGAACTCCAGGAGATGGTGATGGACAGGGAGACCTGATGTGCTGCAACTCATGGGGTCGCAAAGAGTCCGACACGACTGAATGACTGAACTGAACTGAAGAGGGTGCTGGCAGGGAGAGAAGGACACATGCATGTTGTTGGTGACAGCAGAAAGGATTTCTGTTTCTTTTGGGGCTACCCAGGGATGGAGGAGCCTGTTGGGCTGCCGTCTATGGGGTCGCACAGAGTCGGACATGATTGACGCAACTTAGCAGCAGCAGCAGTGAATGTTATTAATGCTGAGGGCAGCTGAATAGGCTGAAGAAGAAATCCTACCATGAGATAAAGCCATCTATAGCAAATGGCTTACTTCTAGATATCCATTCAACATATTCCACATCAAGTTTAAAGATCCTTGTGTCTACCCAGGTTGCTCAACCTTGTTAAAAGGCATGCCATTTCTCTTTATTTTTCCCAGGATTTTTTGTTGTATTCTGGAGTAAGAAGAGCCACTGCACCATGGAATTATGAGTCACAGAATTTTTTGAGTTAGTGCAATAAGTAGTACGCTAGAAATCACATTAAATAAAATGCTTACTTGCCTTTTTTCCCCCTTCCACTAGATTGAGAGTCTCTGGAGGAAACAAACAAACAAACAAACAACTATGTGTAACCTTTTCCAGCTTGTGGAGCAGAGCCAGGCACATAGTAGATGCTCAGTACAACATTATTTGGAAGGAATAATCTCCCAAAGCAGGGGCTTCCCTGGTGGCTCAGTCGATAAAGAATCCAGCTGCATTGCAGGAGACTGGGGTTGATCCTTGGGCCAGGAAGATCCCCTCAAGAAGAAAATGGCAACCCACCCCAGTGTTTTGCCCTGGGCCATCCCATGGACAGAGGAGCCTGGAGGGCCACAGTGCATGGAGTTGCAGAAAAGTTGGACATGACTGAGCAACTAAACCACCACCACAAGATTATTTGGATGAATAACCTTCATTCAAGCTTATGTGAAAGTAGTGCTGAACATCTGGGCACTTTTATGCTGCCTGAGTCTCACATGGGGTCCAGACTTGTTTCTGCTCCTTATTTTGCATTCCTTCTCTTTGTCTCAAGGTCCAACCCATTCCTCTGTGCTCCTTGTTCTTCTAGAGCAATAATCTGATCTGGCACTGATTTCTGTTTTTATATCTGATGGTCCCTGTCCCAGAACTGAAGCTTTAATTTTCAAGCACACCTTGTGTGTGGGACGGAGATTGTTTAGAACAGGGTCAGCACACAAGGAGGCTGCTGGCTCCTTTCCCCCTTTTCCTTGGCAAGCCTCTCCGACCTGACTCTTCTGCTGTAGCTAAGATATGTGAGGAACTTATTTTTTTACAGAGATATTTTGTGAAAGATAAATTTCTCAGGGCTGTGGCCATGGATTCTTAGCCAAAGGAATGACAAGGAGATATGATCAAATGTGTGCTGGTGAATCAATACAAATAAATTGTGTGTTCTTTGTTATTATGTCCTAGGGAACACACAAGAGGGCTCTTAAATCATCCACCATCAGCCGTTGGAGGTTCTGCTCCTTTCCAAGGTGTTATATGGAGACGAAGTCCAGGCTGGTGTTATTTTAGGCAATCCAGATAACTTTCTAGTGGGAATATTGGTTTGGCTGCTAGAGGAATGTTGGCCACTACAGGAGACTGGAGAACAATTCTTCTCTAGGGCTGGCATGGCCCTGATTATACCCTAAATATTTTTTACCTCTAGTGTCTGGGATTTATGAGCATTCTCTTGCCTGAATGGATGGTCCTTTTACTATATGATTTAGAACCCTGGGGTTTTGATCAAGTGCTTGTCCAGGAGCTTGAATGGATTAAAATTGACACCCCTCCTCATTCCCACCTCATAAATGCTACAATGCTTCATCTGTTAGGTCGTGGTATTTGACTGCCACGGTCCATTCTCTTTACAACCCATGGGTAAGATCCAGGCAAGCAGTCTGCTAAAGAAGCTCAAGAGTTAACCAGCCGTGTGAGTGAGGCCAGGAGATGTTAATTGAGGGAAGAAGATTCTCAGAAGTTCAGGCATTGAGCAGATAGTAATTAACAAACATGGCCTTCAGTCCCCTAGGCAGATGAACAAGAAAAAGGTGAGGCAGAAGGAACAAATTGGTCATAAACGTGTTTCCAACAAAGAGAGAATGCATCAGTTCAGTTCACTTCAGTCGCTCAGTCGTGTCCGACTCTGCGACCCCATGAATCGCAACACGCCAGGCCTCCCTGTTCACCACCATCTCCCGGAGTTCACTCAGACTCACGTCCATCGAGTCCGTGATGCCATCCAGCCATCTCATCCTCGGTCGTCCCCTTCTCCTCCTGCCCTCAATCCCTCCCAGCATCAGAGTCTTTTCCAATGAGTCAACTCTTCGCATGAGGTGGCCAAAGTACTAGAGTTTCAGCAGTCGTGGTATTTGACTGCCACGGTCCATTCTCTTGACAACCCATGGGTAAGATCCAGGCAAGCAGTCTGCTAAAGAAGCTCAAGAGGTAACCAGCCGTGTGAGTGAGGCCAGGAGATGTTAATTGAGGGAAGAAAATTCTCAGAAATTCAGGCATTGAGCAGATAGTAATTAACAAACATGGCCTTCAGTCCCCTAGGCAGATAAACAAGAAAAAGGTGAGGCAGAAGGAACAAATTGGTCATAAAAGTGTTTCTAACAAAGAGAGAATGCATAGGTGCAGGGAAATAAGCTAAAAACCCATTCAACCAAGCAGGGGCATGAGAGGGTTAGGCCGTGGGAACATATTAGATGGTCCTCCGGAAAGTGTTGGAGCTGAATTTCAAGCCCAAGCCTTTGAATTAAAATGAAGCACATTAACTTTGTAAAAACATCAGAGGTATCTTCGACTCGATACTTTTCTATTGTGCTCTGTTTGCAACTTTTAGCAACAATTTTCCTAGGGCTCCCACCCACTACTTTCCCTCTTTCCTTTTCTATCACCATTGTCTTAGTTCAATTCTCTTATCTCTTATATTGGGACTATTGTAATATCCTTCTTACCTGACTTCCTGTTTTCCATCTTCACTGATTCACCCTTCATATTCCTGACTGTTTTATTTCCAAAATGCAGGTGCCAACTGATTTTTTCACCTGCTCAAGCACAGTAGACATTTGTGTGTTATTTCCTGAGAAGAGTTGGAACTCTTAAAAGCCTGATGTACTAGGCAGAATAGTGTCCTCCCAAAAGATATCCATATCTTCATCTCTGGGACCTTGAGACATTGAGCAGATAGTAATTAACAAACATGGCCTTCAGTCCCCTAGGCAGATGAACAAGAAAAAGGTGAGGCAGAAGGAACAAATTGGTCATAAACGTGTTTCCAACAAAGAGAGAATGCATAGGTGCAGGGAAATAAGCTAAAAACCCATTCAACCAGCAGGGGCATGAGAGGGTTAGGCCGTGGGAACATATTAGATGGATTACAAAGCAAAGGGGAGTTAGGACAGTAGATGGAAATAAGGCTGTAATCAGTTGAGTAAAAGATAAAGTGAGTATTCTGGGTTATCTGGTTGGGTCTAATGTAATCAGAAGGATCCTTCAAGGAGGGAGAAGGAGGAAGAAGAGTCAGAATTAGAGGGATGCAATGTGAGACTCATCCAGTCATTGCTGGCTTTAAAGATGAACGGGGACCAGGAGCCAAGGAACACGTATAACCTCCGGAATCTGGAAAAGGCAAGAAAACAGATTCTCCCTTAGAACCTCCAGAAGGGATATAGGAATACAGCCCTGCCTACACCTTGGTTTTAGTCATTGAAACCCGTTTTGGACTTCTGATCTCCCAAGCTGTAAGATAATACATTTATGTTGTTTTAAGCTACTTTATTTGTAATAATCTGTTGCATCCAATTGGAAACTTACATACCTAGTAGTTAAAAGAATTGTTGTCTGACTCCAACCTGGGACTCCATCTCCTTCTCCACACACCTGAAGCCCTAACCTCAGCAGACCCCCTGCCCTGCCAATTCCCACCCCAAGCCTGGAACATGACAGGAAATTTCAGCCCAATTGAGTCTTCTCATGCTTATCCTTAGCCTGAAAAGCTCATTGCCTTCTTCACCTACTAAATTAAGCCAGTTCAAATAGTACTCTTGTAAAAATTTTCACACAGGGTAATCCTCTACATCATCCCTGTTAGGAAATCACTAATTTCTATCACATATCAACCTTCCCTGGTAGCTCAGAGGTTAAAGGGTCTGCCTCTAATACGGGAGACCTGGGTTCGATCCCTGGGTTGGGAAGATTCTCCTGGAGAAGGAAATGGCAACCCACTCCAGTATTCTTGCTTGGAGAATCCCATGGATGGAGGAGCCTGGTGGGCTACAGTCCATGGGGTCGCAAACAGTCGGACACGACTGAGCGACTTAACTAACTAACTAACTATCAACCTTGCAGGTTTAGTGTGAGATTCCCAAGAGACAAAAGGTGAAATGACTTACAACCGGGTGCAAGTCAGAGTGGTTGCAACTTTCACTGAAGGTAGTTGTATAGATGTATATCTCTGGTTGCACTGAAAGCGTCAGGAACATTGTGTCCTTCATCCTTACATCCTCCACAGCATTTAGTATGGTACATTGACAGTAAGAGGGCTTCCCACGTGGTAAAGAATCTGCCTGCCAATGCAGAAGCCACAGGAGAGGCAAGTTTGATCTCTGGGTTGGGAAAATCCCCTAAAGGAGGAAAATGGCAACCCACTCCAGTGTTCTTGCCTGGATAATCCCATGGACAGGGGAGCCTGGGGGGCTACAGTCCCTGGGGTCACAAAGTGTTGGACACAATTGAGCGACTGCACAGGTACGCATTGACCGTGAGAGACTGTGTGGTAATTTGTCAGGTTGAGTAGGAGATAGGTTGTGAGAAATATCAGATCATGGGATTAGATGGTAGGCCATTCATTCCACGCTTCTATATGGGGAATCTGGGACATGTCAGTTACTGTCCCAGGTGCTGAAGATATTGTGAAAAATAGGACAGACCATTGTGTTGCCCTGAGGCAACATTCAAGTCCCTATGCTGGGTCTCTTGGAGTGTAAGCTACTTCCAGTCTGGGGACTTGCTTATCCCTTGTAAATCCCCTTGGTTCAGCAGCTACAATGGTTTGGCTGAGAGCTCTTTCAGTTCCTGAGCTCTAAGAGGAAATGATGCCCCTTGATAGGAGTGGTGGAAGGAAGGGAAGTGTGCATTCCTGAAGGCAGGAAAAGCAGAGACAGACCCTGAAATGAAAAGTGACAAGTGGGTAGGATCACACACTAGGTAAAATAGACTTGATGAGCCTGTGATCTTCCCATTGCTGAGGCTGTCATTGCATGTCCACTCAAAGTAAGCACCAGCACCCAGGGAGTGCTCCAGGCTTTCATCTCTACATCAGTGAGAGGCCTGGTGAAATTGCTCTTTATTTTCTGAGTTTCAAGTTGTCATCACTAAAGAGGTGACATGCTCCATCTTGGGGCATGCCATTTTCCTACTTGGGTGGTCAAATGACCTGATTTGCGCAGAGATGAACCTAATGTGTACTGAGGCCTGACCATGTGCCTGGAACATAATTCTAATCCTCACATCAATCCAGTGAAGGGAATGATATTGGCTTCATTTTCCAGATAAGGACACTGAGACTCCATAGGGCAAGCTACTTGCCTTAGGTCACACAGAGAGTAAATGGCAGAGCCTGAACTCTACAGTAAGACTGTCTGGGTCAGAACTTTTGCTCTATTACCAAGGTAACAGATTGCTTATATTTTCCTCTGTATTGATGATTATCTCCAGAAGTTTCACATCAATGGCTTTGGAGCCATGGTTTCATCTTTCATCTGTTTACACCTGTTACTGCCCTTGGCTTCCTCATGAGAGTGGTGCTGGTGATGGTTGGATGGAAGGAGTGATGGACATGTAGGAAGGTATGGGCTCAGAGTCCTACTTAATGGTACACTTTGAGCTAATTAACTCTAGTTCCGGTGATCTCTCATCATGGAATATGGACATTGGCAGGGAATTCTGGGGTCATTTGGCCCCACCCCCTTCCTGGGCTGCATGCTACCTAAATCATTTCTAAGAGATGGCTGTCTCCTTCCTTTTCAGTGTCCCTTAGGAAATGAAAGTGAATGGATTTTTAATTCATTTTTAATGGCTGGTTACACAAAACCAGGACAACCTCCCACTACTCAACAGCCATTTTTCACAAGCTCCTAGTTTCAACAGCACTGCATTCTGCTTCCTTTATCTGCCACTTGCCTTGTTCAGCTGCCACATGCTGCAAAGTGCTTTCTTAACAATGGTCCCGTTTTCATTAGGGATGACTAATGTCTATTACTTTCTCTATCTCATATCCCTTTCTTGGATCATATAGGAATAGACAAACCTGTGTTTGGGTGCTGACTCCTACCTCTCCCCAGCAACATGGCCTGGACAGTTTCTTCATCTGGACTATGTGGATGATGATATCTGCTCTTTACTGCAGTTATGCTTATTACCTGTGTAATGTACATAGAACACCAAGCACAGCGCTTGGCATTTTGTAGATGCTCCGTGTATACTAGCATTGCCACCTCTACCTTTTCTGCGTTTGTTCTTCTCTTGTCTAAATTACTCTACTTAGTCATGTTTCTGACTATAGACACACTGTTTTCTTTCATCTACATTCAGTCAGGTATAGGTATATATCTTTGTCATCTTTAGAAGTCCCTAGAGAGTTAAATCACGTTAAAACTTAATGCGGTCATAGGGATATCCCTGGTGATCCAGTGGTTAAGACTTTGTCTTCCAATGCAGGGAGTGAGTCTTTGATTCCTGGTTCAGGTGTTAAGATCTCTTATGACTCATGACCAAAGAAACCAAAACATAAAACAGAAGCAATATTGTAACAAATTCAATAAAGATTTTTAAATGGTCCACATCAAAAAAAATCTAAAAAAAGCCAACAACAATAATAACTTCATGCAGTCATATAGGAAGGTTGCTTTCACCATCTTCCCTCCTTGGCCTTGTGTTCCTTTTGTTTTATCCTCTGGACTTTCTTGAAGTTCTTTCACAGTCACTTTGAATTCTTCCTTTTGGGGTGACTTGGCAGACTAGTTTATACAGGAAAAAGATACCTTTGAAAAAACTACATGAGATACTCCAGAAAGAAGACATCTGGTAATTTCCACTTCCACCCATCTATTATGACCGTACTTATGCCTCTCATCCTTTATGAGGACATTTTGATCACCCCAGCCCAGACTCATTTTCTCCCCCTTTGAATGCCTATGGCAACACTTTGAATTCACTGAATGCATCATATCTCTGTTGGCTAATAGGCAGCATGCTAATGAAGAGTGTGATAATACTCTTGTAGTACAATGATGAGAAAAAATGATGTCTGTCCTGAAGGAGCACATACTCTTATGGTGGAGATACCTATGCAAATAGACAATTATAATTCACTGTGAGTAGCATAGTTGGAAGCATGTGCAACAAGGCAAGGGAGCATGGATGGGAGGGGGGATCTGTTCTGTCTTGCAGGACAGGTAAGACATCAGAATGTTGATGGTATTTGAGGTAGGCCCTGAAGAAAAAGATCCTCAGGTGAAGAGTGAGAGAAGAGCTTTCAGAAGACAGAAAAGAGCTTGTGTGAAAGTGTGGGAGCATGGAACAGGGAGAAACATGGGTATTCTGATGTGGCTAGAAGTTAGATGTTGTTTTGGGAAAGTGGCTCTAAGAGGGGTTATAGTGTCAACTAAGGCCAAGGTGAGAAAGACCTTTTATGCTGTGCTGGGGAATTTGATCTGAAAGGCAGCCTGGAGCCACCATAGATGGTTTGACAATGTATGGGCAATGGAATCCAGCCTCTGCATTAGAAAGGTCATTTTGGTGTAAGGATGTAAGAAGGGGGAGAACTGAAGTCAACTAGCTATTTTGAAGGCCCCTGAAGTCAGCTAGTAGCTAATCCAATGGTCCATCTCCCTTGCACATGAGGTGTCAGCAGCATTTCACATGGCTGATCACTCCTTCCTTCTTGAAACCCATTCTTTGCATGGCTTCCAGAACACACACTCCCCTGAGTTTCCAGACCATTCTGTGTCAGTGAGGGTCCTCGACTCTAGGTATTTCTAGAGAGAAGTCATCAAATATAGGAATTGATTGCAAGTGTACCGGCAAGAGGGAGAAAATGCAATTGCTCAACTTTGCAGAAATTATTAACCCTTCTGCCCAGGAGGAAGAAGAGCAGTACAGAAGGCCAATCTCCCACTGCGATTCCTGTGGGTGTGCTGAGCTGCACAAGGAGGGCCCAGGAACCTGCCTCACATGTCACTGGGACCGCGTGTTGCTGCTGGTGATCTGTTGACTATAGACATGTGAAGGGAGTAGCTTCTCCCTTGTCTACATCCCCACAAGTACCCCTAGCCTCACTGGCAGAATCAGAAACCACATGACAGGGGGGTCTTAGAAATGCAGTTCTCAGGGTCCTGGTTACCTTCTATAATCAGGCAGGAAAGTGGGCTGAGCCGAGAGTAAACAGCAGCACAGTCCGCCCCTTTAGCTACTGCCAGTGTACATCTCCATCCCCTTTTTGTAAGTAGCCTCCTCTTTTCCTGTTGGTTCACTGGTACCACGTGAAGCTCAAAGTTGCTGGGTATTCTGTTCAGCTTCCAGTTCAATGGGACAGGTGTTCTCTGTTAATTTATTGACAGAGCCAGAAGTTGTGGGGACGTGAATAAAACATGCTGTGATGGTTTATGCCAAGGAACAATGACAGGAACACTCCCACTTTTGTCCCTTTGTTCTCAAACCTTTGTATCAGAATTTTGGTTTATTTACTAGTTACATTCACATCCTAGAAGACAGCACCACAACCTCACACAATGCTGGCCTCCAGCTAGTGCTTGCTGTTGAATCTTTGAAAGCCCATTCAATCGGTGTATCAGGTCAGCTGCTTCTGGCTGATGAAATTTGCAGGAAGACCAGCAGATTCCATCAGCATGTCCATGACCACTTCATTTGCTGCGAAATGCATTCCTTTGTTAGATGCAATTGTGTGGGAAGCCATGAGAGTGAATAGGTGCTCAGAAATTTCAAGATTTTGATTCTAGTATATTCCCTGCAGGCAAGGAAAAGCAAGTTCAAGGAGAAGAAATTGCTTCCTCTATGTGATGGGAGTGAGACGGTGCAGTCAACTTGCCACCAGGTGCCATACTGAGTGTTGGTTTCTGAGGTTGTCACGTTGGGGACTCAGCAGTAATGATGCCTCCCCTTTGGCGAGGGGAAAGTGAAGTGAAAGTTGCTCAGTTGCATCCAACTCTTTGTGACCCCGTGTACTGTAGCCTGCCAGACTTCTCTGTCCATGGAATTCTCCAGGCAAGAATACTGGAGTGGGTAGCTGTTCCCCTCTCCAGGGGATCTTCCCAACCCCGATATGGAACCCAAGTCTCCTGCATTCTTTACTGTCTGAGCCACCAGTACATGGCAAATGTAGGCAAAGGTTCTATCTCTGCCACAGTAGCCACTGTACACAAGAACCCATGGAGGCATGCCCATGGGGGCATTTTGGAAAGAAAGGCTTACTGGCCCCAACAGAAGGCCATCTTGTTCCATCTACTTATTGAGAGATTCTTCTGTAGTAAGTACCATTTGGTGAATATTCATACAGGACACAGATATTCACTGTGCCAGTTTCAAAAGGTTTAAGCACGTACTGGTTTCCCTTCTTCATTTCCCTGATCTCTCAATGCTGAAATGTCCCAACTTTCAATCTTTATCTCTCTATTCAAACTCCATGTCCTGGCGATCTAACCTAGTCTCATGTCTTTAAATACCATCTAATCACTGACAACCTAGTTATGACCAACCTAGACAGCATATTATAAAGCATATTACTTTGCCAATAAAGGTCTGTCTAGTCAAAGCTATGCTTTTTCCAGCAGTCATATATGGATGTGAGAGTTGGACTATAAAGAAAGCTGAGGGCCGAAGAATGGATGCTTTTGAACTGTGGTATTGGAGAAGACTCTTGAGAGTCCCTTGGATGGTAGGAGATCCAACCAGTCCATCCTAAAGGAAATCAGTCCTGAATATTCATTGGAAGGACTGATGCTGAAGCTGAAACTCCAATACTTTGGCCACCTGATGCGAAGAACTAACTCACTGGAAAAGACCCTGATGCTGGAAAAGATTGAAGGTGAGAGGAGAAGGGGAAAACAGAGGATGAGATGGTTGGATGGCATCATCGACTCGATGGACATGAGTTTGAGGAAACTCCGGGAGTTGGTGATGTACAGGGAGGCCTGGCATGCCGCAGTCCATGGGGTCGCAAAGAGTTGGAAATGACTGAGCAACTAAACTGAACTGAACTGAATCACTGACAACTCCCATATTGATATTTTTAGCCTGGGCTCTCTGCCCTGAACTCCAGACTCATTTATCCAGCTATTTGACTCATCTATTTGAATTCTTTTAGGCATCTCAAACTTAATGTCCAAAACTAAATGTCTCAACTTTCCTCCCAACCTCCTCCTGCTAAAGTTTTCATCTCATAAAATGGCAGCTCTATGCTTCCAGTTATTTAGTCCCAAATCTGAAGGTCATTTGGACCCCAAATTTTCACCAAATCTTCCTATGCTTTACCTTCAAAGTATGTTCAGATTATGTTTCTTTTCCTGTCCATGCTTGTTTGGACCATTTTCACCTGGATGGTTACAACACAATCCAAATTCGCATTTTCCCCTACGCTGCCTTTCTTAACATAGCAACCGGGGTCACCCTGTGAACACTGAAGTCCTCTGTTATAATCCTCCAGTAGCTCCTCATCTCACTCAGTAAGAACCAGGATCTTCACAGTCCTTCACAAGTCCCAGCAAGATCTAAGCCTCCCCAAATCTCCCGGACTTCATCTCCTTCTAGTCTCTCTTGTCTCTCAACTCCATCCTCATTGGTCCTCTTGATGTTGATTGAATATGAAAGGCCTCAGCATCTTTGCCTTTGTTGTCTCTTACATGGCTTCATCCCTCACCTCATTCAGGATTTTGTTTACATGTCAGTTTTTCATAGTTTTCCTGGGCTCCTTTTATTCTGCTGCAGCTGCATAGCCCGGGACTACCCTGCATGTTAGGACTTGCTCTTCTCCTTTTGGTTATCTGCCTGCCCCTCCCCACCCCCACCCCATAACACTCACCATCATCTGACTACTATGTTGCTTACCTACCTGTTTGTTTATCTTCCTTTCCAGAATGTAAGCTCTCTGAGGGCAGAGAAGCTGGTTTGTTTTCTTCACTGCTGAACCCATAGCCCTTGGCCAGTGGGAAACATTCCATACATATTTGCTTAATGGGTGAATGAAAAAATTATGAGAATCAGAAATTGGATGATTCAGTGGGCTATCGTACATTTCAGAAGATTTTGTGTTTGTTTGCTCTATGTGGGATGAGGGTGGGATCAGGGGTCATGCTGAGGTTCTTTCTTAAACCACAGTGTTGACAATCTGCCCTTTAAAACATAGGGAAGGGTGTAGCAGTTTTGTGAAATTTCATGCACTGGAGCAAGATAATAAAGTTAGTATTTCTTGTACCATTTCTTGTCCTCAGGTAGATTGTAAACTCATGGTGGGCAGGGAGCACCATTTACATTATTCTGAACTTGGCACATACCTAGCATAGTTTGGGATATTAAGTTGGTGCCCAGACATTGTTAGATTGGGGATCAGTTGGGCTGTGGACTTGTTCAGTCACTAAGTTGTGTCTGACCCTGTGTGACCCCATGGACTGCAGCACGCCAGGCTTCCCTGTCCTTCACTGTCTCCCAGAGTTTGTTCAAACTCGTGTGTATTGAGTTGATGATGCCATTCAACCATCTCATCCTTTGTCACCCTCTTTACCTCCCGTCCTCAATCTTTCCCAGCATCAGCTGTGGACTACAAATGCTCAATTTCTGTTCCCTGAGGGGAGTGCCCCATGAGTTGGGATGAGGACTCCAGGATTTAGACTCTGCTGAAACTGAAAAATATATTCTGCGTACAGTCCCTGAGGAGTATGTTTTAGCATCCTTACTACATTACCACTGTCAGTCATTTTCAGTAAAGGCCATGGTCCCTATTTTGATTGGCTGGAAACAAAGAACTATCAGGTAGGGGCAGGAATGAGGTGGTGAGACATGAGGGGGAACTTCAGGGGGCATGCATAGAACCTGATGGATTTAAAGACACCAGGGCTTCAGGAAGGTTTAATGAACTAAAGTAATTTTCCTTCAGAGTAAAATTTTACAGGCATTAAAGGTCCTCACTTCACTGAATGTGCTCACGGGCGAGAGCGTCCCAGTGATTTATGAATTTGCAGATTATGCGTTATCCTTTCAGAGGACAGGACTCCCCCGGGGCTTCCTGCCTTCCTTCTGAAGCTGAAGCTGAGTAGAGGAGCCCAGAGAACACATCACGTCTGATTTGTAGCACCCTGTATCACAACTGGGGTCTAGAACGTGTGGGTATCTTTCAGAGGGAGCTTAGCAACTCTAGTATCTGAATCCTCCTTCCCCCCATCAATAAGGATAACTTGGAAGCCTTGCCTCCTGAAGGATAATTATCATACTAATAACTCATATTTGCATAGTACAGCTTCTAAAGCAGGTCAACTTTCCTTATTTGATTTGATTCAAAAACCCTGTGAGGTTGGCAGGGGAAGGAGAATCATTATCCCCATTTTAGGAAATTGGAACAGATTCTGAAAACGTAAATAAGTGGCTCAGGCTCGCCCAGCAGCATATGGTGAGACTGGGTTTTGAGTGCAGCCCTCTAGTTGCAAGTGCTCTTTCCATGCTGCCAGGAGAGCCCCATCCAGGAGGCAGAAGGCTGGACCCAGTGGCTTCTGTCTTCATGAAATATGCAATCTTACTAAAGGAAGAGCCATTTCTCTTCTGATCACTTTATCACCAAGAATCTTATGTTGTGTTTGGCATAGGTAGGAATAGAAGAATGAAAGGGAGAGGGGGTGTGACAAATCAAGACATTAGTTACTGGCACTATGTGTGTCTAAAGACCAAGTAGGTGGCTGAGGGCTGGTCTGAGCATCTGGGGGCAGTAGAAGTCACTAGATTCCTAGAGACAAGGGGATTGGAGGTGGACGGTCAGCAAGGGCGGCACCAACTGATTTTGTCAGAGGCAAGCCATGTTCCTTACGGCCAACTAATTATATGAGTCTCCGTATTCTTGCTTGGAGACTCCTGTGGACAGAGGAGCCTGGCTGCGGTTCACAGGGTCACAAAGAGTCGGACACGACTGAAGCTGCTTAGCACACATGCGCTTGTTTTTGTTCATAGGCTTCCCTGGTGGCTCAGTGGTAAAGAAGCCACCTGCCAATGCAGGAGACGTGGGTTCAGTCCCTGGGTTGGGAAGCTCCTCTGGAGAAGGAAATAGCAACCCATTCCAGTATTCTTTCCTGGGAGATTCCGTGGACAGGGGAGCCTGGCGGGCCACAGTCCACGGTGTCACAAAGAATCAGACATGACTTGGTGACTGCAACATATATATATATATATAATATGTGTGTATATATATATATGTGTGTATATATAATATGTGTGTGTATGTATACATACACACATACATAGTAAGTCTCTGGTTATACTTTAGTCATCTAATATACATTATATATTAATATTATATATGTTATGTGTTTATACATAGTAAGTCTCTTGTTATAGTATAGTCCCTCTATGTAAACACCCTCTTCCTTTTTATCAAACTTTATCAACCCGTAGTTGGTGGTAGGTTGGACTTCCTCTGTCCCTCATGCATGATTCTATCATCCTCTGTGCCTTCTTTCCCACCTTTGTGCAGCTTGACTGTGTCTCCAAGTGGCTGGTGCCCCCATGACATAGCACTCAACGCAGGACTGCTCTTGCCTCTAATGGCCCATTCAGCTCTACCTTCATGCTGTCTTTTCCACCAAGCAGGGTGAAAATGGCCCCTTTCCACCCTGCTTTTTTCTATCTACTGCTGTCCAATTAAAACACGAAGGAAAGAAAGAGAGGGAGGGGGAAATAAAGAGAGAGGCCAGACAAGCAAGGGAGTGAGCTTCATTTCTCTATATCCAAATTCTTGATACTTCAAGTTTTGGCTCATATAATCTTTCCCTCATGAAGACTTTGATGACCACATTTTTTTATTTAATTTCTTCCTCCTCCTTTCAACTCTTACAGCATATTATCTGTACCTCTCAGATACATTTATCTTCTCATCCCTCCTGTTATTGTCATTCATTTATAATTCATTCGCCGGGCCTTGTTTAGCACCTGCCACGTGTCAGGTGTTGTGCTAGGCATTGGGGATGCAAAATTGAATGAGACCTGACTTGTGACCTCAAGAGCTCACAATCTAACAGATGACACATATGGAGATGTCACATTAATCCAATTTGATAAAAACTATAAGAGATGTATGAGCAAGTGTTCTTCCGGAGATTATGTCTGATGCTAATTTAAGGTTATATGTGCCTGTACACAGGAGCTTTTATTTAGGTGGCTTTACTACTCTGTGTGTGTGTCTGTGTGTAGCTTATATTAAGAGAGAGGTGCTATTTACTCATGAATAATTCCAATTTATTTTCATTTCTCCTCTGTCTAAAATCCCCCTAGGATTGTAGCCTGTTGGTCACAAAGGAAATTTTTTAAATTTATTTTTTTAATTGAAGGATAATTGCTTTACAGAATTTTGTTGTTTTCTGTCAAACCTCAACATGAATCAGCCATAGGTATACATATGTCCCCTCCCTTGACAAAGCATATTTGACAAACCTGGGTCTCTCAACAATTTGTCTTGTCGTTTCATTACACATCTCTGTTTCCTATTTCTTTCTTCAAAAGCAAAGAAAACAAAAGTTACTTTCATCTGTGAGCCTTGAGCTTGGGATCTTTCTCTGATTCCCTGAGTTCAGCAGGTATCTGATTCACATAAGAAGAGCTCAGTAAATATTTGTGGAATTCATGATTGAGTGATAAACTCTTTGAGGGCAGGAATGTGTTTTTCTCTGCTCAGTTTGCCTGCTCATTGCCTTGCACACAAAAAGCTCACATAAACATTTGCTAAGTGGAGGATGCATTGTATTAGAGCAGAACAAGCATGGGTGGCAGTGTCTCATGCCCTGGGTGGGAATGCTGGCTTGGGCTCTTGCTAGCTGTGCACATTGGGGAGCAGACTGCTTAACTCTGAGGACTCACTTTCCTCATCTGTAAAATGGAGTGCTAACTATATTATGTCTTCTCAGTCTCAACAGTTTGTTGTGAGAATTGAGAAGCACCCAGTGTAGTATTTAGCACATAGCAACAGTTCAGTTAGTTCTTGGTCCCTGCTTTTTCTCCTTTGAATTGGACTGGCACCTCTCATCTGGGGACATCTGCTGGAGAGGAGTCATGTCCCAGGCTAGCTCCTCCATCCTTCTTCATCTATCCACTGGTGATTCTTTGGTCACACTCACTTCTTTCTGATCTGAGTCCTCTCCCAGGTAGCCTGGGGCTTGTTAGTGGGTTTTCTGCATCTGCTTTCAGTTTTCTTCCCTGGCAATTCCCTCCTCAGAGCCTTTGGAAGGCTTTGATTGGTGAGAGAAGCAAGGGTTTGGAGGGCTGTCTTTCAATCTTGGTTTTCTTTGCTAGGCACAGGGTGTGTTGGGCTAAAGGTTACATTATCATCTCTTCATAACTTTATTCTTGTCCTTCTTTGCCGGCTCCAGGGGAAAGGAAGCTTCCGGTCCTAATTCTCTGTGTTTGGACCTTTCCTCTGGAGGAATGCCTGGGTGATTTTGTTGGGAAGCATCCTCCTCATGCATCTCCTATGACCTGTTTTCTTTGTAAAATTCAGCTCAATTTCAAGGCAGACTGCTTTTCTAGATCAGGAATCCACCACACTGGAAGGCAGTGTCACTGCAGCCCGAACCTGGGAGAGGAATCATGGTGCGATGGAGTCTTTCTCAAAGCTTGGTCCTCTAATAGCCACAGGAAGATTTCTGGGTCCTCCCCAAGACTCACCAAGTCAGACTTGCAGGGAATCTTCATTTAGCAGGCTCCCCAGTGACAGTTAGGCTCCAACTTTGCTCATACTGTCGGAGGAACAGTGCCCTGGGCCCTTGACCAAGGCCACACACTGTTGGAACTTTAACTTGAGTTGCTTTGTCTCTCTTTGTCTGTTTCCTCATCTGTAAAACAGGGATATTAGACTGGATTGACACCATCCCCTTCTGAAGACTATGCTTTACAGCTAAGACACCATTATCTTTCACTGACTCAAAAATAATGATCTTTGGGAACCTTTGATGTACTGAGCCTGTCTCTTGGGAGACAGAGTAGAAAGCGTGAAACCTGCCTCATGGCGTTCAGAATCGAGCTGGGAAGGCAGATCCTATGACATCCAGAAGCTATCTAGATAGTGTTTAACTCTGTGGCAAATAATGTAATGCAATTTTGAATGTAATAGGACTTCAGGCTACTTGAGGAAGATGGATCCTGAGCTGTTTCTTGAACGAAGGTAGGCACGTTCAGGCAGTAATGAAAGGACTGTTCACAGGCAATGACACAACAAGACAGCAGGAAAGAAGGAAAGCAGAGATGTGAGAATGGATTTCCTTATCTGCAGCACTCTGGGAACTTGGATTGTTAAAACAGAGGGCACTTTCTTGAGATCCATGGAAAAGTGCCTGGAGACAGTATGTGGGTCAGACTATGGAGTGCCTTACATACCAGGTAAGGAATCTGGATTTCATCCTTAGGCAGAGGATCTAGTAAAGGCTTCTAACCAAAAAAGTATGTGTATTAAGAGCAAAATTGAAACTATCTATTATGAAGGCAGAAATAAAATTCATGGAGTTGTAGAAGGATGTATTTATTTGGATCCTCTGAGAAGTAGACACCAAAAAGAAATTAGATATGTAAGAAACATAATAAAGACTGAGAAGATGGAGGGAGGGAAGGAGAGTGGTCTAAGCACTGGGTAAAAATGCTGATAGAATGAGAATAGCTCTGGGTTCTTAGGAAGGTCCTCAGATCCAGTTGTTTGTTAGACCCTCTATTAAGTAGTTGGACTCTTACCCTCAACATCTCTTTTTTCTCTCCTTATGGGCTTTGCACTTTTTGGAAATTGCTTGGTGCCCCAGAAAGCTTGATATCAGAAGACACTAAAGTAGTCTGACTTGCTCTGGCAGACACTAAAGGGGTTCTGACCTGTTTCTAGAAGAACATAGTTTTGAGTTTCTCCAGAATTTGGGATGGTCTACACATAGCCACTCATGTTTTACCTAGGGACCGTGAAAGAATGATTTCATCAATGAAAGCAGTAAAATGAAGAGAAATCTGGTGTGTGTGCATTTGAATTAATTTAACAAATAGGAATTATTGGCACGTTGCTAGGCATTTGGTTGGAGAAGGTTTGGACAAGTCCTGTCTCCATTAGCCCCTGAATTTAACAAATGAGGAAGCAAACGGGAAAGGCATGGAGTGCAATACTTGGCATAGTATACATGCTCCTTGCTTTTGTGCTGTGTTGACATTGTACAGGAGACAGGGATCAAGACCATCCCCATGAAAAAGAAATGCAAAAAAAGCAAAATGGCTGTCTGGGGAGGCCTTACAAATAGCTGAGAAAAGAAGAGAAGGGAAAAGCAAAGGAGAAAAGGAAAGATATAAGCATCTGAATGCAGAGTTCCAAAGAATAGCAAGGAGAGATAAGAAAGCCTTCTTCGGCGACCAATGCAAAGAAATAGAGGAAAAGAACAGAATGGGAAAGACTAGAGATCTCTTCAAGAAATTAGAGATACCAAAGGAACATTTCATGCAAAGATGGGCTTGATAAAGGACAGAAATGGTATGGACCTAACAGAAGCAGAAGATATTAAGAAGAGGTGGCAAGAATTCACAGAAGAACTGTACAAAAAAGATCTTCATGACCAAGATAATCACAATGGTGTGATCACTCACCTAGAGCCAGACATCCTGGAATGTGAAGTCAAGTGGGCCTTAGAAAGCATCACTACGAACAAAGCTAGTGGAGGTGATGGAATTCCAGTTGAACTATTTCAAATCCTGAAAGATGATGCTGTGAAAGTGCTGCACTCAATCTGCCAGCAAATTTGGAAAACTCAGCAGTGGCCACAGGACTGGAAAAGGTCAGTTTGCATTCCAATCCCAAAGAAAGGCAATGCCAAAGAATGCTCCAACTACCGCACAATTGCACTCATCTCACATGCTAGTAAAGTAATGCTCAAAATTCTCCAAGCCAGGCTTCAGCAATACATGAACCGTGAACTACAATAACCTCAGATATGCAGATGATACCACCCTTATGGCAGAAAGTGAAGAGGAGCTAAAAAGCCTCTTGATGAAAGTGAAAGAGGAGAGTGAAAAAGTTGGCTTAAAGCTCAGCATTCAGAAAATGAAGATCATGGCATCTGGTCCTATCATTTCATGGGAAATAGATGGGGAAACAGTGGAAACTGTCAGATTTTAATTTTTGGGCTCCAAAATCACTGCAGATGGTGACTGCAGCCATGAAATTAAAAGACGCTTACTCCTTGGAAGGAAAGTTATGACCAACCTAGATAGCATATTCAAAAACAGAGACATTACTTTGCTGACTAAGGTCCGTCTAAGTCAAGGCTATGGTTTTTCCAGTGGTCATGTATGGATGTGAGAGTTGGACTGTGAAGAAGGCTGAGTGCCGAAGAATTGATGGTTTTGAACTGAGGTGTTTAAGAAGACTCTTGAGAGTCCCTTGGACTGCAAGGAGATCCAACCAGTCCATTCTGAAGGAGATCAGTCCTGGGATTTCTTTGGAAGGAATGATGCTAAAGCTGAAACTCCAGTACTTTAGCCACCTCATGCGAAGAGTTGACTCATTGGAAAAGACTCTGATGCCGGGAGGGATTGGGGGCAGGAGGAGAAGGGGACGACCGAGGATGAGATGGCTGGATGGCATCACTGACTCGATGGATGTGAATCTGAGTGAATTCCGGGGGTACCTGGACAGGCAGGCCTGGCGTGCTGCGATTCATGGGGTCGCAAAGAGTCGGACATGACAGAGCGACTGAACTGAACTGAACAGTGTAATAGAGTTGGGGCGTGTGCAGCCCTTAGCACAAGGCTGCTGCTGGGTGCCATTACCTCAAGACCCATTACCAGGCAACGGTTAGTTATCCAATTACCAGAAGACCAGTGGGAGGTTAGAGCGGCGGTTAGAGGTCTCGCTTAGCCATTGGTCAGCACCATAGTTGGCCCCTCCCCCAAGCAAGCAACTGTCAATGAGCAACTCTTGGTGGTTCTGCTCAGCCTTTGGTTGGCACCACAGTGGGCCCCGCCCACAAGTGGCCCGTTATCAGTGAGTGACCTTTAGTGGGTCATTCAGCCAACTGTCAGTGGAATGGAGGTCGTCAGGTGGAGAGTGAGGTAAGAGCTGGATCCAGCCTTCTCCCTTAGTGCCTGCCAGTGCTCCTGGTTGCCGGTCAGCAGGGAAGCTGGGGGTCCCAGGGAAGCCTTGGAGCTGTGTCCTGCAGGGCTCCAGAGCCCTGGGGACACCCATTGGCCTCATCCCAGGCCTTGAGGTGACCAGGAACCCTCTCCCCCATCTCCACCTCTGCGACCTAATGGCAGCAGCTGTCCACACTGGATGCAGTCTACAGGACCTGCCCCCACCGCTGGGGTTGCCTGAGGAGCCAGAGGGCCAGCTGGGTTATGGGTGCCTGGCTCCCTCAGCAGTGAAAGCTGGGCAGGGTCTGGGGACCTGGCCCCGAGGGAGTCGCGAACTGAGGTCTGCCTCTTGGCCAGGACCCGGGCCTCGGAGGGCAAAAGCTGTGCCGTTTCTTGTCAGAACAGAGAATAACTTTCGTTAGGTAGAGGTTTACAGGAACATCGTTACCTGACCGTGACCTGACCTCAAGAACAAAGGATCTAACACCAGAAAGTTTGCCACAGCTAACCACACCCCTCCTTCACCTTTGCTAGAAAAGCTAGGCTTTGTTGAAAGCTTTTGGCGAGTTCAGAGTTTTTAGGGCATAAGCCACCTGTCTCCTTGCAGGGCCCTGCAGTAAACCTTTCTCTTCTCCAAACTCCAATATTTTGGTACGTTTGGCCCCATTGTGCATCGGCCACACAAACTTGCGTTTCAGGTGGTTTGGTAGATTCTACTGTTCTTAAAATAGTTGCATCTTTGATGTTCTTCTTGGCTTGGCTGCTTCTTTCCAACCTACGAGTCCTCATCACAGGACAAAATCTGGGAAGAGACCTAAAGAACCCTCCAGTCATAACCTTGCAGAGAAGTTGAAATTTCCAAGTCAGGTTTTTCAGGGACTCTCTCTGACCCATAAATGGGACATATCCTTGCCTCTAATTTTTTCTTAGTTTACATAAAAGAGATGGAAATGGTGCTGACCGACCCCATGGGGTGCTGGATGAGAATAAATCTCAAAATGAGTGTCTTGTAGTTGGTTAAATGCCATAAAAATGTTCAATATAATGGCTGATTATTTTTCTTTAATCTTAAATGGATACCTAGCATGCAAGAGTCCCATCTTGGTAGCAGAAATTCATTATCTTGGAAAGAGTTTAATGGCTGCTGTGCAAATGAACTGGAGGAAGTTAAATTGTGGAATGGGAAGGAGTTGAGAAAAGTGAAATGAGTTGTGCATTAAATTTAGATAAACACAATTATGTGTAACTGGATTATCACGTGTGCAGGCAGGCGCTGTATATTAGGCACCTGTGTTTTGATTAAGATAGATTCAGGTGCATGCACTTTGCATCCTTGTAGATATGGGATTATGCCTTAGCCACTGTCCAGGCGCATGGCGGGGCAGCAGGGAAATGGCTGAGATCCAAGTCCTCAACTATAAACGTTTAAAGAGACTGGGAGTAGTTTGGCCAATGAAAGTCCATTTCAGAAAACTGCTGACCCTATTACGGGCTGTCCAGCTGTTTGTCGTGTGCAGCTTTCTTCTGGGTTTCTTTTAACTGGAGTCAGGAAGGTGGTCCTGGAGTCTGGTGGAGTCTACTGTCTGCTTACTCCATGGATGGGACACAGAGAAAGACGGATGGCATCAGAGAGCGCTGGCGGCTGGGCTTGCCTATTGTTCGAGATTTTATGGTTGTGAGGTGCTAGCAGTGGGGTGGGAACACGAAATCTCTTTGAATCCCTCTGTAGACAGACAGAATCAGGCCCAGTTCTTTCTTACCCTTTTAGGTCCACGTCTGTAAATCAGAGTCATCTCTAGATCAAAGGCAAGCCCATCCTCTGATCTCTGGGTGGCCATCTGAGTGAACAGAGTTAGCCAGCCTGTGCATGACCTTGAAGGAGGACAGATGTGGGGAAACAACTGTAGATATTCAGTTAATTCCTGTTGCCGTGTTTTATTTCAAGTGCAAAGCGCTGTCAGGATTAAAATAAATGCTACCAGTTATGAGGTAGCATTAAGTTAATAATTTCCCCCCCATGCTTGATCCTATAATACCCCTCAACTCAACGGATAAATTCTAAGTTCTCCCCTGGGTGATCTGAGATGCAGTGAATATTGTTGCACAAACTAAAGTTGACTTCCTCTTTTTTTTTTCCCCTTCTCATTCCTCTCCTGTGCCCTTCTCCGCATCCCTCTCTCAGGTTATACTTATCCTGACGAAGCTGTATGACTTCAACCTGGGGAGCGTAACAGAGAGCTCACTGTGGAGGTAAGTGGATTAGAGGTCCTTCACTAGCTTCTCTGGTTGGGCTCACATGAGAAACACCAACTGAGCTGCTGGAGAGCGTGTTTTGAAAGGAGCAGAAGATGCTCCTCCTCCTGGATGCCCACTTTAATGCCCCGCTGGCAATGATGGCCTCCATCTGTGAATTCCTTAGCACTCTGCTGATCTTGCTTGGGGCCTGTCACACATTCTCCTTGGCAGTATGGTTGCTTCTGCATTCATGCTGTGTCCCCTTTGGCTCGACAAACATGAATGAAAGATAGATCAGAGCATGTCTGATGCAAGAGGGGACTGTGGATAAGGGAGCCTGCTATAGGAAGGATGCTAGCCTTGGCGTGAGTCTCGGCCTAAGGGCTGTTTCTCGTTGTCCTTTGCTGTGACTCTTGAGAAGCCTGTGCTTCTGGGCATAAACACACATGAGAATTGGATCTGTGTGATGACTTTTGTGGTCCCTAGCCTTCCTGGACTCCTTCTTTCATAAAATAATATTAAAAATATATTTTACAACTACATTAGAGTAAAAACAAATATATTAATATTGTATATTAAGACCTGTTTTCAGCCTAAGATGCTCATTCTTTGGTTTTGACTTTAAAAGAAATGACAGCATTTTTGTGAACCCTGGGCTCTATGTCTCTGTACCTGTTGAATAAATCAGCCCTGACAGGAAGCTGGGATGGGGAGAAGGATGTGAGTGGATTAAGTCAGAGAGGGCTTTAAGGAGGCCTTGAACCTGACAGTTTCTCTGGACAGGAGACACCACACACTCACTCTTGCATACACCTCCTCACGTGAAAGTTTGCTATTCCAGCCATGCTGCTGGCAGTCACCCAGGGCCCCAGTGAGTTTCATCAGCCTTTCTGAGTTGGCGCTTCATGCTCTGCTTATTACATCCGTAGGCCTCAAGAGGGCTGTGTGTCTATCCTGTTTACTCTGTCATTTGTAAACATTGGAGAGAACACGGTCACAAAAGGCCATTCACTTGGTGGTGTCTTTCATCCCAGCGCCTGTCCTGAGGGTCTCTGGGGTCTTGGAGCAGAGGGCTATGGGGCATGAGTATCTGTGAACCTGGCTGCTTCTTTATCTGACCTGTTTGCAGAGGACCAGCCAGAGCCTCTCTCTTGGGAGAGGAGCAGTCACAGCATCTATTAAATATTTAGGGGTTAATTGCTCATATCGGCAGGGCCTGCCTCCATTTGCACAGGATGTCCAAAACCTAATTTGGTGCTCAGTGGAAATTGGCAGAGGTATAACTAACCAGGCTGCCTCTCGTAGATGAAAGCATGCCTGTTTCCACTCACACAGGACTCCTGGGGAACGAGAGTCTCAGAAACCATCCCCTCAGGCCCTATCACAGTGATGCTGTGGTGATCCTTTAAGCCTGACTGCAGTGCTGTGTGCTTGGTGCAAATAATGAAATAAGCCAGAAAATCCTGTCCTTATCGTGAGAGACAGCTACACCTGGCAGCCCATATCATATTTCAGGAAAGGTTTGGTAGTTCTAAGGGTGAACCAGGCAAAGCCAGGGAGCCAAGGCCAGATGCTTGATGCTGGAGGCCCAGTAAGTGACAGAGTGTGTACCCCATGGACATAAGAGTCAGTATATTCACTAATGTGTGCCAAGGACAGCAGACGGCCGAATGGCCCCAGGGGCACCCATTGCTAGGGTCCCATTGCTAGGATTCAAAATCTAGCTTGTCCACCCAAAGAGCTCTGTGGCTTTGGGCACTTTATCTAACTTCTCTGGATCAGCTTTTGGGGATGCTGGAATCAAGGACCACAGACTCAGTGGCTGCAAACTGCAGAAATGTGTTCTCTTCCAGTCTGGAGGCCGGAAGTCTGCAATCAAGGTGTCTTTGGGGCCCCCTCCCTCTGGAGGCTCTAGAGAGAATCCTTCCTGCCTCCTCCAGCCCCTGGTGTCTGTCGGCATTCCTTGGGCTGCATTATTCCCCTCTCTGTCTTCTCCTCTTCTCTCCCTTAGAAGGACACTTGCCATTGGACTTAGGGGCAGCCCCATAATCCAGGATGCTCTCATTTTCAGATTCTTAGCTTAATTACATCTGCAGAGATGTTCTTTCAAGGATAATTCCATTGTGGGTTCTGGGGGTTAGGACATATTTCGATAGGGGCACTGCTATACAACCCACATCGCTCTCGTAAACCTTGGTTTCTCTGAATGTAAATTGGAGACAGTACAAATCCCACTTTTGCTCCAGCCACATTGTCCTCGCTGTTCCTTGGACAAGCCAGCATTTTCCACAGGGACCCTTACACTTGGCTTTTTCTTGGGTCTGAGCTCCTTCCTCTCTGCTCACCTCATCAGTGAGGCCTTTGTCTCAGGACTTGGCATTTCATCACTGGGCTGCATTTTCCTCCCTGGAACCTGTCACCCTCTAGCTGCTAAATATTTACTTATTGATTTATTTATATTCAACCTACACCCACTAACATCTAAAGCTTGTAAAAAAAATTATTTTTTTTTCATTTTGCTTCAGTGCTGTATCCTCAATACCTCAAATAGTATCTGGCACATAGGAGGTACTTAATAAATGTTTGCTTGATGAATAAATTCATGGATGGATTGTAAGGACTAAATTAAATATTAAATGTGCAAACATTTAGGACAGTTACATGTGGAGAGTGCTCAGTTAATTGTAATAATTAATGATTATTGTAACCCTGTGTATTTGTGTAGTTTTGTTTGTAAGAAACCACTAATGCAGGGATCCATGGGATGGAAACTGTAAGTGCGTGCAAAGGGTTGTATTCTGTGCTGTCTAGGAATTATCACAGACCTTCCTGGGTGTTGGCAGGGGGATAGGGAGGGGAGAACAGTGATTTATGATGTTGTTCCTCAAGCTGACTGGGGAGGGGGAATTGGAATAGCAGTTTCTACCTAGTTGGAGATGTTATTTTGTAAGAAAGATTCTCTGAATGGCTGTTGGAGTGATGGGTACAGTTTGGCAAATGGAAGGTGGAAAAATGTCCCTCGCACAGGGCAAAGGCCAGGCAAGGCGAGGCTGTAGGAGATAAGGGGACCACGAAGGAGGCAGGGAGAGCCGCTGGGTGCTGGACTAGGTAGGGAGGAGGGTGGGAGGACTCATCAGGTTCACAGGAGGGGCCACACCAAAGGGGGTTACTCAGCATAGACTGTAGATAACAGAGTATATACGGTGTGACCTTTCAGGGATTTGAAACAAGCTGGTAGATGTTATAGGCATTCCCTATGGGTACGCATTATGTGAATATGTATTTGTGTTATCCGGAGGGTTCACAGGTCTGATAAAGCCCAGCTTAGGAACCCCTGCAGAGGGGGCAATTGAGGAAAGGGACTGATCCTAAACTTTGTGGAAACTTTCCAACTTCCTGGGCCCTCACCGGGTGTCTTCTCACTTCTTATTGTTATCCTTATCCCTAAGGATCCGTGCCCCTATCCTCTTTTCTCAGCTGTTAGTGATGTATTTTACAGTTAGAGCCTAGAGCACTATGATCTTCCTTACTAATACAGTGAGCAGAGAAAAGAAACTAAATTAAACACACACCTTTTCATTTCTGTGATTTGGTCCAACATGCTTAACTAAGTTGAAATTGAATTTGGTGATTCTTCTTCAATTTTCTGTACAGCAGAGGCGCCTGGAGCAGCAGCTGTCATGACAAGATGATGCGCCCTGCCAGGTTGCAGTATGACATAATTATTTGTCTCACTGAATTAATAATTCAGAAGCCATCTACTTCTAAATAGACAAAAGGCTGTTTAAGAGCAGTCTGTAGCATAGCGGTAGTGTGTGTCCTTGGCGACACTCTTTCTGGAACTCCTAGGTGCCATTATACCGGGGGTGGTCAAAATATTTTCTCTCCACCAGCACAAGAATGGGTGCATAAATTGGTCATTTAGCACAACCATCTGTTGGCATCCTTTAGTCAAAGGACATTTTACATATGGAGTGTCAAGCCTGTAGAATTAATGAGGCTGGGGAGTGACTTTTTAAAAAGACCCAGGGATTTGTTTTTAGGGTGTTTTCAGTCCACAGTGTGTCAAGCCTGGAGGTTGTCCATCCGTCAGGAGTGATACTAGAGACCTACTCTATCAGACTTTATAGAGGCCAGACCCAAGGAGGAGCAATGAGTCCAGATCAGGAGGCTCAGATCTAATCAGCTTCCTCCTCATCAAGGTAATTAAAAGCGAAACTCTGGGACTGATGGCTTGGTTACAAGTCCACGTTCCTCCACTGAGCCACTGAGTCATCTTGAACACGTTCCTTCACCTCTCTGTGCCTCTATGTCCTTATCTGTACCATGAAGGTTATACCCACACCTACCCCATACAGTTGTTTTGAAATTTCATTGAAATGAACTATGTCAACTGCCTTGAAAAACACCTGCCCGGCAGCACCTATGCATGGGAGGTGCTCGGAGAGTTAGTTGTCATCGTACGATCTGGAACTTGACCTGCTTCTCTCTATGAGTTCCTATACCTGAGCTGTCTTGTTCTATCTTTTGCGAGAAACTTGAGAGTCTGGTATCACTGGGCTCAATTTACAGATGGGAACATTGAGCACTGCAGAGGTTAAACAGTATGCCCCAGACTGTGAAACTAAGAAGTAGGGGTAATCCTACTGAACCCTGAGCCTGTGCTTAGTCCACCCTGTGTGCTGGCTCTGATGCTGGGCAAGAGTGGATTCATGGACTCCTCCAGAATAAGATAATTTTTTATGAGTAGAAGATTGGGATGATATGGAAAGTGGAAGAGGGAGAAGTTCCCAGAGTGGGAAAATTGCCTTCAAGTGGTTGGGCTGGGATTTCAACTTCTAGGCTAAAATATTCCTTCTGTAATTGAGATGGATGCTCTCTAGTCCAGCACTGTCTGATTAGAAATATATAGGAGCCACGTAATTTCCCAGCAGTCAATAATGTGAAAAGAAACAGTGGAGATTAATTTTAATTATAAATTTTCTTTAACCTAGTTATATAGGACTATCATTTCAATAGACAATCAATAAAATTATTAATGGGCAATTTTGCATTAGATTTTTGTAGTAAGTCTTTGAAATTGAATGTGTATCTCACACTTAAGGACATATCTCAATTTTACATACAAAATGCAGCCACAGTTTGTTTAATAGTTAAATATGGCTGTTGTATACAATAGTGCCCAGTAGAGGTCTAGTAATCTCTGTTTCAAATATTACCAGTTCATTGGGAGAGATAGGGGTGGGGGTTGGGAAACTTTTTTCACTATAGAAATGCATGTCTGTTTCAAAAAGGACAAAAGGTAAAAAATCCACCTGTTCTGGAAGGAAATTATTTTATAGTGTTATGGTACTTGGAATATGGGCAGTGTCGAGGGCTAACCTGATCCATATTAAAACTCTGGTCGGGGGAGAGGCGGGAACCGCGGGCTCCAGCGCTTGGTAAGAACGGGCCGCGGGAGGCGCGGGCTGCAAAGACTCGACCGGAACACCCGCCCCGCGCGCGTCCAGCATCTGCCACTAACAAGTTGGGGGCTGGGCTGGGAGAGGCGGGCACCGCGGACTGCAGCACTTGGTAAGAACGGGCCGCGGGAGGCGCGGACTGCAAAGACTCGGGCCGGAACGCCCGCCCAGCGCGCGTCCAGAAGGCCCACGAGAGACCAAAGCGAACTAACTTGGGCTAGCAATCCAGATTGTGGAATAGCTAACACGCGAAACGCCCAAACATAAGACACCGCCAGGACCGCGCACAGAACAAAGGACGGAACGGAAATAGCCGGCTGCAGACCATCCCCCTCCGGTGACAGGCAGACAGAGGCTTAAGGGCTGGAAGGGGGCAATCGAGGCCCAAGAGAGTCATTACCTACCAAAATGCAAGCAGGCTTATTTGCTAACTAAGACTTCTGGGGGGTTCTGGACGGTCATCGTACCCGTGAGAGGGAACGCCAGCAGTGCACCCAGAGGACTGAGCAGCAGGGAAAGGCGACTAGTCGCAGCAATCGCGCTCACCAAATTCCTGAGCTTCTCGGACCTGGGAAGCGCACAGAACACAGACCCAGCCAAATATGCGCCTCTGAAGGCTACCTGAACGCCGACCCTGAGCGGCTTAGACCGGAGAGCCTAGGGCTGGCCATAGATGGGACCCCGCAGAGCAACTTAGAGCCTAAGCGGTGTGCGCAGTGAGCAGGGGAAAGAAAAGCGCGGATAAGACACTACAAGCACACGCCAGTAGCATTTGTATGCAATATCCCTCCCTCTCCACAGCGCGACTGAAGCATTCTTTTTTTTTTTTTTTTCTTTTTTTTTTAAGTTGATGTTAGTGCATGAATTTTTTTTCTTCCTTTTTTTTCTGTGTTTTTTTAACTTTCTTAAATTTTAAATCCTCTATTTCTATAATTTTTATTTTTATAACATATCATTACTTTTCACAAAGAGAGAGACCCTATTTTTAAAGCAAACGCCGTATATAGTCTTTATGTGGTTGATGTTGTTTTTTAATAACTCTTGTGGCTTTTTTTTTTTTTTCCTCCTTTTGCTTTCTTTTTTTTTTTTTTTTTCTTTCTTTCTTTCTTTACTTTTCTTCTTCGTCTGCTCCCTTTCTTTAATATTGTAAATTTGAAAATCCAATCTCTACTCCAAATTTTTTTAACCTTTGCTTTTTGGTATTTGTTGTCAATTTTGTACATTTAAAAACCCAATCTTCAGTATCCAATTTCACCCGAGAGCAAGATTACTGGCTTGACCACTCTCTCCTCCTTTGGATCCTCCTTTTTCTCCACCAGGTGCCCTCTACCTCTTCCTGCCCCCTTCTCTTCCCTACCCAACTCTGTGAATCTCTGTGTGTTCCAGACGGTGGAGAACACTCAGGGAACTGGTTATTGGCTGGATCTGTCTCTCTCCTTTTCATATCTCTCTTTAATCCTCCTGACCACCTTCCTCTACTTCCTCCCTCTCCTCTTCCCTGTATAATTTCGTGAACACCTCTGATCAGTCCAGACTGTGAAGCTCACATAAGGAAGTGATTACTGACTAGCTTGCTCTCTCTTCTTTTGATCACACCACATCTCATCCCAGTCACCTCTAACTAGTCCCTCACTCTTCTCTTCTCCAAGTAACTCAGTGAACCTCTCTGGGTTTCCCTCAATGCTGAGAACCCTTTCATCTTTAACCTAGATGTTTTATCATTGGTGCTGTATATCTGGAGAAGCCTTGAGGCTATTGTAAAAATAAAACTGAAAACCAGAAGCAGGAGACTTAAGTCCAAATCCCAAGAGCATCAAAGAACTCCTAAATCCAGGGAACATTAATCGATAGGAGCTCATCAAACTCCTCCATACCTACACGGAAATCAAGCACGACCCAAGGGCCAACAAGTTCCAGAGCAAGACATACCACACAAATTCTCCAGCAACACAGGAACACACCCCTGAACTTCAATATACAGGCAGCTCAAAGTTACTCCAAAGCATTGACATCGCACAACCCATTACTGGACACTTCATAGCACTCCAGAGAGAAGTAATCCAGCTCCACTCACCAGAACTCCACCACAAGCCTCCCTAACCAAGAAACTTTGACAAGCCACTGATACAACTCCACCCACAGTGAGGAAACTCCATAATAAAGAGAACTCCACAAACTTCTAGAATATAGAAAGACCATCCCAAACGCAGCAATATAACCAAGATGAAGAGACAGAGGAATACCCAGCAGGTTAAGGAACAGGAGAAAAACCCACCAAACCAAACAAAAGAGGAAGAGATAGGGAATCTACCTGAGAAAGAATTCCGAATATTGATAGTGAAAATGATCCAAAATCTTGAAATCAAAATGGAATCACAGATAAATAGCCTGGAGACAAGGATTGAGAAGATGCAAGAAAGGTTTAACAAGGACTTAGAAGAAATAAAAAAGAGCCAATATACAATGAATAATGCAATGAATGAGATCAGAAACACTCTGGAGGCAACAAATAGTAGAATATCGGAGGCAGAAGATAGGATTAGTGAAATAGAAGATAGAATGGTAGAAATAAATGAATCAGAGAGGGAAAAAGAAAAACGAATTAAAAGAAATGAGGACAATCTCAGAGACCTCCAGGACAATATGAAACGCTCCAACATTCGAATAATAGGAATCCCAGAAGAGGAAGACAAAAAGAAAGACCATGAGAAAATACTAGAGGAGATAATAGTTGAAAACTTCCCTAAAATGGGGAAGGAAATAATCACCCAAGTCCAAGAAACCCAGAGAGTTCCAAACAGGATAAACCCAAGGCGAAACACCCCAAGACATATATTAATCAAATTAACAAAGACCAAACACAAAGAACAAATATTAAAAGCAGCAAGGGAAAAACAACAAATAACACACAAGGGGATTCCCATAAGGATAACTGCAGATCTTTCAACAGAAACTCTTCAGGCCAGGAGGGAATGGCAAGACATACTTAAAGTGATGAAAGAAAATAACCTACAGCCCAGATTACTGTACCCAGCAAGGATCTCATTCAAATATGAAGGAGAAATAAAAACCTTTACAGAAAAGCAAAAACTGAGAGAATTCAGCACCACCAAACCAGCTCTCCAACAAATGCTAAAGGATATTCTTTAGACAGGAAACACAAAAAGGGCGTATAAACCCGAACCCAAAACAATAAAGTGAATGGCAACGGGATCATACTTATCAATAACTACCTTAAACGTAAATGGGTTGAATGCCCCAACCAAAAGGCAAAGACTGGCTGAATGGATACAAAAACAAGACCCCTATATATGCTGCCTACAAGAGACCCACCTCAAAACAAGGGACACATACAGACTGAAAGTGAAGGGCTGGAAAAAGATATTCCATGCAAATAGAGACCAAAAGAAAGCAGGAGTAGCCATACTCATATCCGATAAAATAGACTTTAAAACAAAGGCTGTGAAAAGAGACAAAGAAGGCCACTACATAATGATCAAAGGATCAATCCAAGAAGAAGACATAACAATTATAAATATATATGCACCCAACATAGGAGCACCGCAATATGTAAGACAAATGCTAACAAGTATGAAAGGAGATATTAACAATAACACAATAATAGTGGGAGACTTTAATACCCCACTTACATCTATGGACAGATCAACTAAACAGAAAATTAACAAAGAAACCCAAACTTTAAATAATACAATAGAACAATTAGACCTAATTGATATCTATAGGACATTTCACCCCAAAACAATGAATTTCACCTTTTTCTCAAGTGCTCACGGAACCTTCTCCAGGATAGATCACATCCTGGGCCATAAATCTAACCTTGATAAATTCAAAAAAATCGAAATCATTCCAAGCATCTTTTCTGACCATAATGCATTAAGATTAGATCTCAATTACAAGAGAAAAACTATTAAAAATTCCAACATATGGAGGCTGAACAACACACTTCTAAATAACCAACAAATCACAGAAGAAATCAAAAAAGAAATCAAAATATGTATAGAAACGAATGAAAATGAAAACACAACAACCCAAAACCTATGGGACACTATAAAAGCAGTGCTAAGAGGAAAGTTCATAGCAATACAGGCACACCTCAAGAAGCAAGAAAAAAGTCAAATAAATAACCTAACTCTACACCTAAAGCAACTAGAAAAGGAAGAAATGGAGAACCCCAGAGCTAATAGAAGGAAAGAAATCTTAAAAATTAGGGCAGAAATAAATGCAAAAGAAACAAAAGAGACTATAGCAAAAATCAACAAAGCCAAAAGCTGGTTCTTTGAAAAAATAAATAAAATTGACAAACCATTAGCCAGACTCATCAAGAAACAAAGAGAGAAAAATCAAATCAATAAAATTAGAAATGAAAATGGAGAGATTACAACAGACAACACAGAAATACAAAGGATCATAAGAGACTACTATCAGCAATTATATGCCAATAAATTGGACAACGTGGAAGAAATGGACAAATTTTTAGAAAAATACAAACTTCCAAAACTGAACCAGGAAGAAATAGAAAATCTTAACAGACCCATCACAAGCACGGAAATTGAAACTGTAATCAGAAATCTTCCAGCAAACAAAAGCCCAGGTCCAGACGGCTTCACAGCTGAATTCTACCAAAAATTTCGAGAAGAGCTAACACCTATCCTACTGAGACTCTTCCAGAAAATTGCAGAGGAAGGTAAACTTCCAAACTCATTCTATGAGGCCACCATCACCCTAATACCAAAACCTGACAAAGATGTCACCAAAAAAGAAAACTACAGGCCAATATCACTGATGAACATAGATGCAAAAATCCTTAACAAAATTCTAGCAATCAGAATCCAACAACACATTAAAAAGATCATACACCATGACCAAGTGGGCTTTATCCCAGGGATGCAAGGATTCTTCAATATCCGCAAATCAATCAATGTAATTCACCACATTAACAAATTGAAAAATAAAAGCCATATGATTATCTCAATAGATGCAGAGAAGGCCTTTGACAAAATTCAACATCCATTTATGATAAAAACTCTCCAGAAAGTAGGAATAGAAGGAACATACCTCAACATAATAAAAGCTATATATGACAAACCCACAGCAAACATTATCCTCAATGGTGAAAAACTGAAAGCATTTCCCCTAAAGTCAGGAACAAGACAAGGGTGCCCACTTTCACCGCTACTATTCAACATAGTTCTGGAAGTTTTGGCCACAGCAATCAGGGCAGAAAAAGAAATAAAAGGAATCCAAATTGGAAAAGAAGAAGTAAAACTCTCACTGTTTGCAGATGACATGATCCTCTACATAGAAAATCCTAAAGACTCCACCAGAAAATTATTAGAGCTAATCAATGAATATAGTAAAGTTGCAGGATATAAAATCAACACACAGAAATCCCTGGCATTCCTATACACTAATAATGAGAAAGTAGAAAAAGAAATTAAGGAAACAATTCCATTCACCATTGCAACGAAAAGAATAAAATACTTAGGTATATATCTACCTAAAGAAACTAAAGACCTATATATGGAAAACTATAAAACACTGATGAAAGAAATCAAAGAGGACACTAATAGATGGAGAAATATACCATGCTCATGGATTGGAAGAATCAATATAGTGAAAATGAGTATACTACCCAAAGCAATCTACAGATTCAATGCAATCCCTATCAAGCTACCAGCGGTATTTTTCACAGAACTAGAACAAATAATTTCAAGATTTGTATGGAAATACAAAAAACCTCGAATAGCCAAAGCAATCTTGAGAAAGAAGAATGGAACTGGAGGAATCAACTTGCCGGACTTCAGGCTCTACTACAAGGCCACAGTCATCAAGACAGTATGGTACTGGCACAAAGACAGAAATATAGATCAATGGAACAAAATAGAAAGCCCAGAGATAAATCCACACACATATGGACACCTTATCTTCGACAAAGGAGGCAAAAATATACAATGGAGTAAAGACAATCTCTTTAACAAGTGGTGCTGGGAAAACTGGTCAACCACTTGTAGAAGAATGAAACTAGATCACTCTCTAACACCACACACAAAAATAAACTCAAAATGGATTAAAGATCTAAACGTAAGACCAGAAACTATAAAACTACTAGAGGAGAACATAGGCAAAACACTTTCCGACATAAATCAAAGCAGGATCCTCTATGATCCACCTCCCAGAATACAGGAAATAAAAGCAAAAATAAACAAATGGGATCTAATTAAAATTAAAAGCTTCTGCACAACAAAGGAAACTATAAGCAAAGTAAAAAGACAGCCTTCTGAATGGGAGAAAACAATAGCAAATGAAGCAACTGACAAACAACTAATCTCAAAAATATACAAGCAACTTATGCAGCTCAACTCCAGAAAAATAAATGACCCAATCAAAAAATGGGCCAAAGAACTAAACAGACATTTTTCCAAAGAAGACATACGGATGGCTAACAAACACATGAAAAGATGCTCAACATCACTCATTATCAGGGAAATGCAAATCAAGACCACAATGAGGTACCATTTCACACCAGTCAGAATGGCTGCGATCCAAAAGTCTACAAGCAATAAATGCTGGAGAGGGTGTGGAGAAAAGGGAACCCTCTTACACTGCTGGTGGGAATGCAAACTAGTACAGCCACTATGGAGAACTGTGTGGAGATTCCTTAAAAAACTGCAAATAGATCTGCCTTATGACCCAGCAATCCCACTGCTGGGCATACACACCGAGGAAACCAGAATCGAAAGAGACACATGTACCCCAATGTTCATCGCAGCACTGTTTATAATAGCCAGAACATGGAAACAACCTAGATGTCCATCAGCCGATGAATGGATAAGAAAGCTGTGGTACATATACACAATGGAGTATTACTCAGCCATTAAAAAGAATTCATTTGAATCAGTTCTAATGAGATGGATGAAATTGGAACCTATTATACAGAGTGAAGTAAGCCAGAAAGAAAAACACCAATACAGTATACTGACACATATATATGGAATATAGAAAGATGGCAGTGATGACCCTGTATGTGAGACAGCAAAAGAGACACAAATGTATAGAAAGGACTTTTGGACTCTATGGGAGAGGAAGAGGGTGGGATGATTTGGGAGAATGGCATTGAAACATGTAAACTAACATGTAAGAACGAAGCACAAGCCTATGTTCGATACAGGATACAGGATGCTTGGAGCTAGTGCACAGGGATGAGCCAGAGAGATGATGTGGGGTGGGAGGTGGGAGGGGGATTCGGGATTGGGAGCTAATATACACCCATGGTGGATTCATGTCAATGTATGGCAAAACCAATACGGTATTGTAAAGTAAAATAAAGTAAAATAAAATTTAAAAAAAAAAAAAAAATAAAACTCTGGTCATCTAAAATGAAACGAGGGCTGTGGAAATCTGTCCACAGAAACGAAAAGTCATCACCAGAACTCCTAGGTCTTTGAACTGTGATTCTTGGTAATTTTGAAATAATCATGGCTATTGACCATACAGTCGAAGAGACTTGGGGTGAGAAGGGATCATAGCAAACATTCTCCTTGAGCCCCAGAATCTTATCATTTCAAAGATAAGGACGTGAGTTCAGGGAGAGGAAGACACTTTCACTGAGTTTCTTGGATAAGAAGTCTAATAAGAGTGTTCCCTGACTCCTTTATTATGCAGAGTGAAGTAAGTCAGAAAGAAAAACACCAGTACACTATATTAACGCATATATATGGAATTTAGAAAGATGATAACGATGACCCTATATGTGAGACAGCAAAAGAGACACAGATGTATAGAACAGTCTTTTGGACTCTGTGGGAGAAAGCAAGAGTGGGATGATTTGAGAGAATAGCATTGAAAGGCGTATATTATCATATGTGAAATAGATCTCCAGACCAGGTTCGATGCATAAGACAGGGTGCTCAGGGTTGGTGCACTGGGATGACCCTGAGGGATGGGATGGAGAGGGAAGTGGGAAGAAGGGTCAGGATGGGGAACACATGTACACCCATGGCTGATTCATGTGAATGCAAGGCAAAACCCACCACAATATTGTAATTAGCCTCCAATTAAAAATAAAGAGGGTTCCCTGGCTCCTGATCTCCTTCCATGAACACACACATTCCCTAAATGGAAACCCTGGAACTGGTTAGACAGCCCTCTTCTTTTTTCTTTCTTTTTAAAAATTGAAGTATAGTTGATTTATAGTGTTGTGTTAATTTCTAATGTATAACAAAGTGACTTGGTTTTATGTGTATATGTGTATATATATCTCCTTTTTCACACTCTTTTTCATTATGGTTTGTCAAAGGATATTGACTATAATTCCCTGTGCTATATATATGACTTTGTTGTTTATTCTGTGTATAATAGTTTACATCTGCTAACCTGAAATCCCACTCCATCACTCTCCTCCCTCCTTTTTCTCCCCCTTGGCAACCACAAGTTTGTTCTCTCAAGTTTGTGAGTCTGTTTAGAGAGTCTTCACATCTCCTCCATTGTCAGCTGAGAATAGACCATTGTTGTATGGTGTGCAGGCATCACACATTCAGAGACTGGTCATATTCTCACTTAGTCCTATGACAGTGGCATGGGGCACATGCTTTGGTGTCTTCTTAATGCCCTTCTGCACACGTGGGTCTGTGCATCTCTGCTGAGCTTGGTGGCATTCCTGGTCCTTGATTTGGAGCAAGGGTGCCACTTTTCTTTGGAAGTGGTCCCTGTGAAAAGACTGATTAAGCCACTGCTTCAGGTTTTTGAGTCTTTAGTTTTTGAATATAATTCATGGTAGGGATTTATGTTTCGGACTGGCAAATTGCTTCTTGGACTCAGTTCTCCATGTCCTAAACATTAACACTTGGATTGATAAACACATTGCCCTCTCCTCAAAAAATTTGCTTTTAAGGTCCCATTTTATGGAGGTAGATGAGCTAGCTGGCAATCTCCCAGCTTCCATCTGTCCATCCCAAGCACTAGTCCCTGGCAAAGGTCTGTGAGTGGCCAGCTTCTGATTGGGTGTGAGGTCCCCACACGAGCTTTCATCTGGAATTCCTATTGGATTACGGGTTCTCACAGAGCTAAACAAATTTGCAGTTTTCTGGGCATAAGAGGAACCACGAGTCCTTTGCAGTGGATGGTAAGGTAAAGTCGCTCAGTCATGTCCGACTCTTTGCGACCCCATGGGCTATAGCCTACCAGGCTTCTCTGTCCATGGGATTTTCTAGGCAATTGTACTGGAGTGCATTGCCATTTCCTTCTCCAGGGGATCTTCCCAACCCAGGGATCGAACCCAGGTCTCCCACATTGTAGACAGATGCTTAACCGTCTGAGCCACCAGGGAAGTCCATGCAGTGGATGGCCCACTGGTATTGCTGTTTGCCCTCAGTTTCCTCTTCCGCTCTTGCTCCATTTCATCCACCCTGAGCCCGGCAGTGTGAGAGTCAATATGCTTGTGGAAAAGCAACAAGGATGCTCAGCCCTTCCTCCTTTATGCTTGGTCTCGGGGCCCGCACAGCAAGGGGACTTCAGATCAAGGGGCTCCTGGTTAGGGTGTTTACGCGCCCACTTCCTGGGCACATCCTCCTGGATGCCTTCCCTCTCCTTCCTCCCTGGGCCGGGTGTCTCTCCTCTGCTTCCCACTAATGTCTCATCCTTACACTGTGTTCCCAGCCTGGGAGCCTCTTGAGAACAGGGACCATTGCCCTTTCTGTTTCTGATCTACACTAAGTAAAAGCTGAAAGAATTGAACTGACATTCCAATTGCCCCAAACCAACCCCAGCCCCAGCCTTGCCTTGTCCTGTTGCTCTCCTTGTATTGAGTTGTCTTATCCCCCCTGCCACTGGGGAATCCTGTGACTTTTCATCTGCTTTGCAAGCTGTTGTCTGGACCATTTATTTCCTCCTCTAATTGTTCTGTCAGTGACCTTTCTAGGGGATGCTGTTTTTTTTTAATAGAAAGTGGAGACCTTTGGATTTATTAATTTTTTTGTTTGCCAAGAAAACTCTGATAATAATTGCCAAGACTTCCCAGAAGTTATTAGTTTACAAATTTTAATGACACTCATGATTTATTTATGTACTTCCCTCCCTCTACAGCTGTTCATCCCAATTCCTTAGTGGAATTCCTGCTGAATCTGAGTGAATTAATGGAAACAAAACTGCAGAGTGGAATGACATTTTTTTTTTCTAGACTGTTAATTAAAAGCTTTCCATCCTATTCACTAGGCTCTTCATATGTGAGGTCCTGAAGACTGGGTGGATACAGGCTGTGAAATCCTCCCTCTAGAACTGGGGCCTTTTTCTGTTTGTTTTCAGTGGTAATGAATCTGGTGAAAACTCCTGTATTGGTCACAGAGCATTCAACTGAACAGATATTAATTGAGCATTCTTTATGTAAGCAGCCCTTTGCTTATTGCTGGGGGATGCGGAATAAGTATGTTGTGATTGCTATCCTCAAGGAATGTTTAGTTCGGTTGAAAGATAAGATTAATGCATACAGGGAACAGCGTCAGGCATATGCAAGTATATATAGGTATGTGCAAAACACATTGTATTCTGTGATGAGTGGCCCTACTGTAGAAGTACTTATATTTTTATTATTATCACACCTCACTATGAGGATGTAGAGCAATTCTAGGAATGAATTAGAGGAATGATCAATGTGGTTCATATATTTTGTTTTGCTGTTTAATATAAAATGTCTTATTTCTCCATTCAGTTCAGTTCAGTTCAGTTCATTTGCTTGGTCGTGTCTGACTCTTTGTGACCCCATGAACCGCAGCACGCCAGGCCTCCCTGTCCATCACCAACTCCCAGAGTCTACCCAAACCCATGTCCATTGAGTTGGTGATGCCATCCAACCATCTCATCCTCTCTAGTCCCCGTCTGTTCCTGCCCTCAATCTTTCCCAGCATCAGAGTCTTTTCAAATGAGCCAGTTCTTCGCATCAGGTGGCGAAAGTATTTGAGTTTCAGCTTCAACATCAGCCCTTCCAATGAACACCCAGGACTGATCTCCTTTAGGATGGACTGGTTGGATCTCCTTGCAGTCCAAGGACTCTCAACAGTCTTCTCCAACACCACAGTTCAAAAGCATCTATTCTTCAGTGCTCAGCTTTCTTTATAGTCCAGTTCTCACATCCATACATGACCACTGGAAAAGCCATAGCCTTGACTAGATGGACCTTTGTGGACAAAGTAATGTCTCTGCTTTTGAATATGTCATCTAGGTTGGTCATAACTTTCCTTCCAAGGAGTAAGCGTCTTGTAATTTCATGGCTGCAATCACCATCTGCAGTGATTTTGGAGCCCATAAAAATAAAGCCAGCCACTGTTTCCACTGTTTCCCCATCTATTTGCCATGAAATGATGGGACTGGATGCCATGATCTTAGTATTCTGAACGTTGAGCTTTAAGCCAACTTTTTCACTCTCCTCTTTCACTTTCATCAAGAGGCTCTTTAGTTCTTCTTCGCTTTCAATGAAACTAAACTTCTCCATTAGGATATGAAACTTTTAAGAGGAAAGACGGCTTCATATGAGAGCTAGTAGTTCCCATAGTTCTCAGAAACACCTGGTCACAGATGGGATTGTGCATGTGTAGTGATTAAAAGTTCTGATTTCAAATTGCCTGGGTATAAACTTGAGATCTACTGCTTGCTAACTGTACCACCTTGAGCAATGTCTTCATTTCTCTATGTCTAGGTTTACTTATCCATATAGTAAGATGACAGTAAGACAGATCTCATGGAAACTTTGTGAGGATTCAGTGAGATAATGCATGGAATGCAAAAAATGCATACTATTAGTACTTTATGCAATAATTATTTTGTTTGTAGGCCCATATCCTCCTAGCCCAGCAGCTTCTACCAGCTCCAGAGGACAGTTGTGCTAATATTTTTTAGGAGGTTGGGGTGCAGAACATACCTAGAATCCTAAGCATGTGGTGCCTGGAAATGTTACATTTCTTTTGAGAGAATGTTCTGGAGTCTTTTCCTTCAGATATTCATCTGTGCTTGGCACAAGGGGGAAGGTTAATGTATTTATTGGTTTTTCTACATCAGCTATTGCTGCTGATTTGGGGTGTAGGATGCAAAGCACAATCTGATTTAAGTTCCCTTAACATAGTGTTGAGTTAACTCATCCATTGCTGGTTATTTTCTTTTTACTGCAACTATTGGGGTATGTAAGCCTCTTAAAGAGCTTTCTTACCTCCTATGTAATTAATATGGAAGGCATTCTGGGGTCATCCATTTTTCTCAAATTTGTTGTATCCTCAGAATTACTTGTGGACTGTGTTAAAAATCTAGATTCCTGGCTCCTAACCAAGGGATTCCAGTTTGGTAAAGTTGGAGGTTACTCAGGATGTATACTTTTAAAAGCCCCATGATTGTTTTTGATTTTCAGGTAGGACTGGGAGCCACTGAGCTCAGAGGAAGCTTGGGTTCTAGGCCAGTCTCAGTTGCTAATTCAGTTCAGTTCAGTTCAGTCACTCAGTCGTGTCTGACTCTTTGTGACCTCATAAATCAGAGCACGCCAGGCCTCCCTGTCCATCACCAACACCCAGAGTTCACTCAAACTCAGTTCCATCGAGTTGGTGATGCCATCCAGCCATCTCATCCTCGGTCGTCCCCATCTCCTCCTGCCCCCAATCCCTCCCAGCATCAGAGTCTTTTCCAATGAGCCAACTCTTCATATGAGGTGGCCAAAGTACTGCAGTTTCAGCTTTAGCATCATTCCTTCCAAAGAACACCCAGGACTGATCTCCTTTAGAATGGATTGGTTGGATCTCCTTGCAGTCCAAGGGACTCTCAAGAGTCTTCTCCAACACCACAGTTCAAAACATCAGTTCTTTGGCACTCAGCTTTCTTCACAGTCCAACTCTCACATCCATACATGACCACAGGAAAAACCATAGCCTTGACTAGATGGATCTTTGTTGGCAAAGTAATGTCTCTGCTTTTGAATATGCTATCTAGGTTGGTCATAACTTTTCTTCCAAGGAGTAAGCGTCTTTTAATTTCATGGCTGCAGTCACCATCTGCAGTGATTTTGGAATCAGGATTTGAAATAGCTCTACTGGAATTCCATCACCTCCACTAACTTTGTTCTTAGTGATGCTTTCTAAGGACCACTTGACTTCACATTCCAGGATGTCTGGCTCTAGGTGAGTGATCATACCATCGTGTTTATCTTGGTAGTGAGAAGTTGCTAATTAATCATCTGCTAATTAATCAATTCATGCCATCTTCTATTTCCTCATAAATAAAGATATTAGATGAAATGATCTCAAGTCCCTTTCCACTCCAGGTCCACAGATGCTGTCAACCTGGGAATTTAAACAAGAAACACATAGGATTTATGATGGCCAACAGGTACCTTTTATGAGCTAACATTGTGAGCACAGCCATCCCCCTTGAGGAAAACTAATGTGCTGTTCATGGACAGATAGTAGCCAGGGGGCAGGTGTTAGCCAGAACACCTGTTCTAACTACTGAATTTATATTCATTAAACATAAAGAGCATCATCCAAGCTATAAACTCTTTGCTCCCCCAAAAAACAGAATGAAAAAAGAGTTTGCCCTAAATATTTGCTGGAGAATTGGGCAGTGTGAACACTGGAGAAACAGATCTGGTTTGCAGATTTAATATTTTCCTATTTATTATGGGAAAAAGGTTTCTTTTTATGGCCTAGTCTTTTTTCTTCCATCCTGACATGTATAAATCTTGATTTTTGTCCAGTGGCTGAGAGAATGCAATCCTTTCATATGGATTGTGCCTGTTGATTGTTATTTTATGTTGTTTTCCCTTCCTTCCAAATGTGGTGCTGTTTTATCACAATCATAAATAACCTCACCATTGGGAGAAGGGGTGTGAAATTCTGCCCATCCTTCTCCTCACCCTGAGCTCCCTCTCATTTTCTCAGCAGTAGATTCATTAGCCTTCTAATGAAGTTAATAAGTAAACAGGATCAGACAGTTCCTTCTAAAATAACATTTATAAATGGATTTTTTCCCCCCAACTCTCTCAGGTAGTGCCTTAATTTTTTTCCTGCCAGATGTCCACATGTGTAAAACTATGATGGGTGGGCCCTTGGAATGTGATTTGAAGCCCCCCCCCCCCCCAAATAAAGGGAAAAATTTCAATGCACACAGAGCCTGTCTATTTTCAAGTTTATAGGAGAGTGAATTTTTATATACTCCATTCCTGCTTATATATTGATAATATAATGACTATAAAGATTAGGTAGTCAAGCTTTCATAGTTACTTTCTCATCCTTTGGAAGCCAATTACTTTATTGGACATGGACTGTAAATGTCATTAGGAGGCTTCTGACAACTTCTCCCATGAAGACCACTATCCTAGACTTTATTTGGGGAGCCATAAACTGGTTAAAAAGACCTCTTCTTTATGTTACGTGTCTGTGAGCTTTCTTTTCAGAAATTACTGAACTTATAAGGGAAACATTTCACTGCTTACTTTTGCTTCCAAATGGTTTGTGCCCAAATTAAAGCTAAAATTTGAAATCAGAAGGAGAAAGACAAATATCTTATATTAATGCATTTATATGGAGTCTGGAAAGATGGTACTGATGAAACTATCTGCAGGGCAGCAGTGGAGACATAAACATAGGGCACAGACTTGTGGGCAAGGAGGGGAAGCAGAGGGTGGAATGAACTGAGAGTTCACTGAAACATATACATTACTGTATGCAAAATGAGATAACCAGTGGAAATTTACTGTGTGATGCAGGGAGCTCAAATCTGGTGCTCTGTGATAACCTAGGGGTGAGATGGGGTGGGAAGTGGGAGGGAGTTTCAAGAGGGAGGGGACATGAGTATATCTATGACTAATTCATGGTGATGTATGGCAGAAAGCAATACAATATTGTAAAGCAATTATCCTCCAACTAAAGATAAATTTTTTTAAAAAAAATAAGACTACATAGTTATTGTTTAAAAGATCTTCCTTTCAATGGCTCTAATATCTTTAGTTCAGTTCAGTCGCTCAGTCATGTCCAACTCTTTGCGACCCCATGAATCGCAGCACGCCAGGCTTCCCTGTCCATCAGTCATTGCCCACATGAATACATAGCATGTCTCATGTTTCTAGGAGGAATGGGAGGCCTGTGTAATTTTACAGGTGGATTAACTCAATTTGTTGAGTAGGTTGGTGGTCAGTGATTTCAAATCTGGTACCCAGATCTAGGTCTCCCAGTTCTTAGCAGCCTCATGATCTTGCTCTTTCGTTAGTAATCACTCTTTGCTGGCCTTTCCAGCTCAGCAACCATTCATATTTCATAAGAGATCTATGACCAAGGGACTACTTTGGGGACCAGAAATGGGTTTCCTTGGACACTTGTCTCAGTGATTTTCATTTCTGGTTGTTCATGAGAATCACCAGGGAAATATAAGAATATCCAGTTTCCTGGACCTTATTCCAAACCTACTGAATCAATTTCTGGGATCAAGATCTAAGAACTTATGGTTTTAAAGAGCTCACCACTTGATTTTGAGATGACCACTGACCTAGGAGACTTCATAGCTATCTTTATTTCTTAAATGCTTAGGAAGACTTATTTTTCAGAATCTTTTCCCCAGCCCTCTTGCCCTCTTACCCATTTTTCCTTCTGGCTGGCTCAGAATGACAAACGCAATCATTCATGCAAAAATACATAGTTGTACCCTCATCTTCATAGATGACAAACATAAAGGTTAGTAATTGGAATGAGCTTTGGCACTTACTAGATAGCTCACATTCTGTCAGCATCAGGCTTGTTAATTGGGCAGTTAACACTGATTTCAGAGACTGGTGCCATAGGAGAATGGTTATAAGGTGCCGCTCTCCATGGAGTTGTGTTGAGATAAATCTGTAAGGGTGAGTTGGCAGCTGCAAGTCTAGGCTTTCTGAGGATCAAAAAGTGCAGCAAACGGGGATGGTTTTCAGGCAACTTTGAAAGGCTTTCTATTCATACTTTTTGTTTACAAGCAGCAGAAATCATCACTGACTTTGGGCCACATATAGGATTTATAGGAAACATACTGGTATAGCTCAACATTTGGAGGAAGAAATAACAAGAAAACCACAGGAACAGCAAAATCCTGGGCATCTCCAGGGACCATAGGATATCATGGATCTGTACATTTCCAGGGACCATGACAACTGGTTTTAGCCATTCCAGTAGGTGGTCTGCTGCTGCTAAGTCGCTTTAGTCGTGTCCGACTCTGTGCGACCCCATAGATGGCATCCCACTAGGCTCCTCCATCCCTGGGATTCTCTAGGCAAGAACACTGGAGCGGGTTGCCATTTCCTTCTCCAATGCACGCATGCATGCTAGGTCACTTCAGTCGTGTCCGACTCTGTGCGACCCCATGGACAGCAGCCCACCAGCCTCCTCTCCTCACAGGATTCTCTGGCAAGAATACTGGAGTGGGTTGCCATTTCCTTTTCCAAGTAGATGGGCAATAATAGCTTTTTACGGTTTCAATTTGCATTTCCCTGACAGCCAATGATGTTGTACAAGTTTCCATGTGCTTTTCCTCCATCTGTATATTTTCTTTGGTGAAATGTCTGTTTGTATTTTGCCCTTTTTTTAAACACATGAGGAAATATGATTGAAAATAGACATATTTAATGTATACAACTTTATGAGTTTGGAAATAAGTGTATATCCACAAAGCCATCTCCATTGTCTATGCCATAAACATATAAATGACCTCTGAAATTTTCCTATACTGCCCTCTTTATTTTTATTTTCTGTGATGACAACATTTAACGTAAGATCTACCCTATGACTTCCTCAGTGATCAATGCAAAGAAATAGAAGAAAACAATAGAATGGGAAAGACTAGAGATCTCTACAAGAAAATCAGAGATACCAAGGGAACATTTCATGCAAAGATGGGCTCGCTAAAGGACAGAAATGGTTTGGACCTAACAGAAGCAGAAGATATTAAGAAGAGGTGGCAAGAATACACAGAAGAACTGTACAAAAAAGATCTTCATGACCAAGATAATCATGATGGAGTGATCACTCAACTAGAGCCAGATATCCTGGAATGTGAAGTCAAATGGACCTTAGAAAGTATCACTATGAACAAAGCTAGTGGAGGTGATGGAATTCCAGTTAGCTATTTCAAATCCTGAAAGATGATGCTGTCAAAGTGCTGCACTCAATATGCCAGCAAATTTGGAAAACTCAGCGGTGGCCACAGGACTAGAAAAGGTCAGTTTTCATTCCAATCCCAAAGAAAGGCAATGCCAAAGAATGCTCAAACTACCGCACAATTGCACTCATCTCACGTGCTAGTGAAGTGATGCTTAAAATTCTCCAAGCCAGGCTTCAGCAATACATGAACCGTGAACTCCCAGATGTTCAAGCTGGTTTTAGAAAAGGCAGAGGAACCAAAGATCAAATTGCCAACACCCGCTGGATCATGGAAAAAGCAAGAGAGTTCCAGAAAAACATCTATTTCTGCTTTATTGACTATGCCAAAGCCTTTGACTGTGTGGATCACAATAAACTGTGGAAAATTCTGAGGGAGATGGGAATACCAGACCACCTGACCTGCCTCTTCAGAAACCTATGCAGGTCAGGAAGCAACAGTTAGAACTGGACATGGAACAACAGACTGGTTCCAAAGAGGAAAAGGAGTACGTCAAGGCTGTATATTGTCACCTTGCTTATTTATCTTTTATGCAGAGTGCATCATGAGAAACACTGGGCTGGATGAAGCACAAGCTGGAATCAAGATTGCCAGGAGAAATATCAATAACCTCAGATATGCAGATGACACCATCCTTATGGCAGAAAGTAAAGAAGAACTAAAGAGCCTCTTGATGAAGGTGAAAGAGAAGAGTGAAAAAGAAGTTGGCTTAAAGCTCAACATTCAGAAAACAAAGATCATGGCATCTGGTCCCATCACTTCATGGGAAATAGATGGGGAAACAGTGGAAACAGTATCAGACTTTATCTTTTTGAGCTCCAAAATCACTGCAGATGGTGATTGCAGCCATGAAATTAAATGACACTTACTCCTAGGAAGGAAAGTTATGACCAACCTAGACAGCATATTAAAAAGCAGAGACACCACTTTGTCCACAAAGGTCCATTTAGTCAAGGCTATGGTTTTTCTAGTGGTCATGTATGGATTTGAGAATTGGACTATAAAGAAAGCTGAGTGCCGAGGAGTTGATGCTTTTGAACTGTGGTGTTGAAGAAGACTCTTGAGAGTCCCTTGGACTGCAAGGAGATCCAACCAGTCCATCCTAAAGGAAATCAGTCCTGAATATTCATTGGAAGGAGTGATGCTGAAGTTGAAACTTCAGTCCTTTGGCCACCTGATGCAAAGAGCTGACTCATTTGAAAAGACCCTGATGCTGGGAAAGATTGAGGGCAGGAGGAGAAGGGGACGACAGAGGATGAGATGGTTGGATGGCATCACCGATTCAGTGGACATGGGTTTGGGTGAACTCTGGGTGTTGGTGATGGACAGGGAGGCCTGGTGTGCTGCAGTTTATGGGGTCGCAAAGAGTCAGACACGACTGAGTGACTGAACTGAACTACCCTCTTAGCAAAATTTTAAGTATACAGTACAGTATTGTTAGCTATAGCCCTGTGCTGTAGAGTAGATTTCTATGACATAATCGTCTTGTGTAATTGAAACTTTGTACCCTTTAATACCTCCCCATTTCCCATCTCCACCAATAACCCTTGACAGTCACCAATGTACTCTCTGCTTCTATGAGTTTCACTATTTAGATTCCTCATGTAAGTTGTATTAATATTATATAGTATTTATCCTTCTGTGTCTGGCTTATTTCATATAGCATGAAATCCTTCAGTCTCATCCACTTTAAGGCTGGATAATATTTCATTGTACAAAGGGTACAAAGTTTCACATTTTAAAAATCCATTCTTTTGTTGATAGACAATTAGGTTGCATCCACATTTTCATGGTTATGAATAATGCTACAATGAACTTGGGAGTACAGATATCTCTTTGATCCTTTCAATTCCTTTGGATATATACCCAGAAGTGGTATTGTTGAATATATGGTAGTTCCATTTTTAATTTTTCGAGGAACCTTGTTACTCTTCTCCATAGTGGCCCTGCTGCTGCTGCTAAGTTGCTTCAGTCGTGTCCGACTCTGTGCGACCCTATAGACTGCAGCCCACCAGGCTCCACCATCCCTGGGATTCTCCAGGCAAGAACACTGGAGTGGGTTGCCATTTCCTTCTCCAATGCAGGAAAGTGAAAAGTGAAAGTGAAGTTGCTCAGTTGTGTCCAACTCTTAGTGACCCCATGGACTGCAGCCCACCAGGCTCCTCCATCCATGGGATTTTCCAGGCAAGAATACTGGAGTGGGGTGCCATTGCCTTCTCCGCCATAGTGGCCCTAGCAGTTTACATTCCAACCAATAATTTTAGTGTTCCCTTTTCTCTACATTCTCACAAGCAGCATTTGTTATCTCTTGTCTTTTTGATAACAGCCATCCTAACAGTGTGAGGTGCTATTTCATTATTGTTTTGATTCATATTTCCCTGATGAATTGTGATGCTGAGCATATTTCCTTATATAATGTTGTATATCCTCTTTGGAGAAATATCTATTCAATTCCTTTGCCCATTAAAATTTTTTTTTGCTCTTGAATTGTAGAAGTTCCTTATATTTTGAATATTAAGATTTTATCATGTTGATATATGGTTTTAAAGTACTTTCTATTAATTCTGTAGATTGCCTTTTCATTTTGTTGATTGTTTCTTTTGCGGTGAAGAAGGTTTTTGATTTGATGCAATCCTGCTTGTCTATTTTTGCTTTTGTTGCTTATGCTTTTGTGTCATATGCAAGAAATCATTGCCAAGGCCAACGTCAAGAAGTTTTCCCCCTTTTGTTTTCTTCTAGGAGTTTATAGTGGTCTTACATGAAGGTCTTTAATCCTTTTTGAGTGTTTTTTTTTTTTTTTTGGTATTCTTCTGCATGTGCATACCTAGTTTTTGCAACACTATTTGTTGGAGAGACTGTCATTTCCTCGTTGTGTGTTTTTGGCACCTTTGTTAAAAGTCAGTTGACTGTGTTTGTGTGGGTTTACTTCTGGACTCTATTCTAATTCCATTGGTCTTGTGTTCAGTCGTCAAGTTGTGTCTGACTTTTTGCAGCCCTGTGGACTGCAGCATGCCAGGTCCCCCTGCCCTTCACCATCTACTGGGATTGGCCCACATTCATATCCACTGAATCAGTGATGCCATCCAACCATCTCATCCTGTCACCCTCTTTTCCTTCTGCCTTCAATCTTTCCCAGCATCAGGGTCTTTTCCAATGAGTTGGCTCTTCACATCAGATGGCCAAAGTATTTGAGCTTCAGCTTCAGCATCAGTCCTTCCAATGAGTATTCAGGGTTAATACATGCCTGTTTTTTTTTTTTTTTTGCCAGTACTGATTGTTTTGGATACTGTAGCTTTGTAATGTATTTAGAAATCAGGAAGTGTGATTCTTCCAACTTTGTTCTTTTTGTTCAAAATTTGATTGGTATTTCATTGGCTTTTCAGGGTCTTTTATGGTTTTGTATGAACTTTAGAATTTTTTCTATTTTTATGTAAAATGCCTTTGGAGGTTTGATAGGGACTGCAGTGGTCTGTAGATCATTTTGAGTAGTATGAACATTAACAAAATTTGGGGTTATAGCTGTGTTTTAGAAAGATATGTTTAGAAAATATGATTTAATGTGGGAAAAAAGCTATAGGCAAGAATGATCTATTCTGAGACTCCTGTGACATTCTAACTGCTTTTTACCTCTATCCATCCATCCATACACATGTTTACTTCTGTGCTTATTTATTTGCTTACTTTTATAGAATGCTCAATAATCTAATGGTATTTAATGGGTCAGGAATGAGGAAGGCAGGAAACTGAAATTTAAAATCCCTTTGCTTGAAGGAAACTAGAAACTTCCTCTTCACTCCCCTGAGTGTCTAACTGGCTTTCAGATATATAAACATAAGTTCTATACCATTGAAGTTAGAATCCAATGACTGGCTTATCAAGTTGGACCTGATGAAGAGCCATCAGGAGCTAGACATGCCTTACTGGCTTCCTGTACTCAGAATTCAAACTTTTGCATTCTGAAAGCATGGGGCAGAGGACAAAGGAAGTGATTGACTTCCTAAGATTATTATTCCATTTCATAACTTGCTGTTGGGGATATGGAAGACTGGATAGTAACAATGCAAACTGCAAAGAATTTGGAATTGGACCAAATTCTGATTTACTCTGGTGCCTTATATTGGCATTCTCTTTAAAAACATCTGCTTGAATTCTCTAGGACTTGAGAATAGAGTTGTTATACAAGATTTTGTGTGGCCAACAAGAAAGTAACAAGGAGCCTCCTAAGCTTCTATGTTTTTTTAAAATAGTTCTAACATATTTACATTATCAGGCAATAATTTCACTAATAAAATATTTTTCAAAACTTAAAAATGAAGAGTACTATAAAAACTACTATATACAATCCTGTTTAAAACCATTGCTAAGTTTTAGCATATATACTTAGCCATTTTTTACCTATACAATTTTACATAGTTGTGATGCTCTTGTATAAACAGGCTTGTTTCTTATTTTCTTATAACATTTGACTAAGCATTTTTCTATGTTATTCAAAATGGTTTGCAAACATAATTTTAATGTTTACATAATAGTGTATTGTATTGCTTTTCTGTAATTTACTTAACTATATTTATTGCTCTATTTCTAGAGATTTAGATTGTCTTATAGTTCTTCACTATTTAAAAATGTTGCCATGATTATCTAGATACATAAAGCTTTGCTTTTGTCTGCATTTTAGATGATTTTCTTAGGGTGGACTTCTAGAGGAGAAATTATGTCTCAGCACACTTGAGTTGGTTATGAAAAAGGTGTATTTCTGAAACTCTTATGCTGAAAAAGAAGCCTCTGAAATTTAAAAAGAAAAGTTAACACAGAAAAAAAAGTTAACACAGAAAAGTTACTGGGTGCATATATATGTATGTAATATATGAATAGTGCATATGTATGTTTACTTGCCTTAGGATAATTAGTGTGCCTAAATTATTGTAAAATTATTGGATTAAGTTTGGGTAGTAAGATCCTGGGAAGTGATGTATCCCAGTCTGCAAGAAGAATATACATGTCCCTTGCTCACTGAGCGTATTCAGGCCCATCTGCATTGATAAGATGAAAATAGTAGCAACCACAGTAAGTAGCTACTCATACTTCAGGTACTGATTGAAGTGCTTTCAGTTCAGTTCAGTTCAGTCGCTCAGTCGTGTCCGACTCTTTGCGACCCCATGAATCGCAGCACGCCAGGCCTCCCTTTCATCACCATCTCTCGGAGTTCACTCAGACTCACGTCCATCGAGTTCGTGATGCCATCCAGCCATCTCATCCTCGGTCGTCCCCTTCTCCTCCTGCCCCCAATCCCTCCCAGCATCAGGGTCTTTTTCAATGAGTCAACTCTTCGCATGAGGTGGCCAAAGTACTGGAGTTTCAGCTTTAGCATCATTCCTTCCAAACAAATCCCAGGGTTGATCTCCTTCAGAATGGACTGGTTGGATCTCCTTTCAGTCCAAGGGACTCTCAAGAGTCTTCTCCAACACCACAGTTCAAAAGTATCAATTCTTCGGCACTCAGACATATGTTTAACTCAGCCTTATAAAAATTTGATTAGATAAAGAGTGCTGTCACCCCCATTTTACAGCTCAAGGCCAGAGAATTTAAATGACTTTCCCAAGTCATGCACTTAGCAGGTGCCAGAGCTGGGATTTGGATCCAAATGCTTGGATGCTAGAGCCTGGGCACTTCATCCTAGTCTAGACAGCCACTAAACATGACCTGACTGAGCTTGGAAGTTGTTACAGAGGTTCCAACCAGTCTAAGATTTATAATGTTCTTAATGCCAGATCTTGGTGCAAGACTCATGTGGAGGAGGGAGACTACAGGGAGTTCCAACTGGATTTTACCTACAGCTCCTCCAACTGAGGGCGTGATCTGTGATGGAATCATCAAGGGTGGGAACACTGGAGGGCCTAGTCTCTTCCTTTCTGTAAAGGTTTGAAATAGGTCTCATGTCCACAATTTTCTTAATAACCCTTGAGGGACTTGCTGAGCAGAAACTTCTATGTTCTGTTCTGTCTTTCCTATTATCTGTACCTGCTTGCCTATATGTTCTTGAGGATCACTGTACACAGAGGTTGAGAGCACAGACTAGTGCATACTACCAAGGTTCACGCCTCAGCTCTTTCCAGCTGTGAGCTTTGGACAGTAACTTCTCTGGGCCCCACAGTGGTCCCCACTTCATCATTTCTGAAGTAGGAGTGACGACGGTACCTACCTAACTGGGCAGCCGAGAGCCACCGTGTCACTCGTGGTGATGTGTTTGGAAGAACCCTGGCTCACGGCACATGCGCTCTGCGAGTGTTCAGGCTTGGACCACTCTGCCTTTTGTCCTCATCCCTCAATCCAGCCTCCTGCCTGCCAGGGCTTATTTGCGTGTTTCCCAGACACAGTCAGCAGCAGATACTTGTGGGGCGCGCCGCATGCGTGATTCCATGGGTGGAAAGGGAGCAGAGAGGCCTGCTGGCTGCTCCTTTCCTGCTTTCCTCCAGTGTGGAGGCAGACAGTGACCCAGGCAGACAGTGACCCACAGAGGGTGAGAGAAAGCACGGGCTCCCTGAGGCCCTGCAATGGGGGGAGCCACTCCGGGGGAAGGATCGTGGAGGGCTTTCCTAGGGCCGCTGTAACAAAAATCACAAGGTAGGTGATTTAAACCCCAGAAACCTATGGCCTCATGATTCTGGAGGCTGGAAGTCTGAGAACAAAGTATTGGCAGGGATGGTTCCCTCTGAGGTCTGTTCCATGCCTCTCCCCTACTTTCTGTGATTTGCTGGCAGTCTTCAGAGCTCCGTGGCTTGTGGAAGCATCGCCACCCTGTCCCTTCCATCATGCTCACATGGCCTTCTCCCTGCGTGCATCCAAATTGCCCCTTTTTATAAGAATACTAGTCATGTTGGATTAGTCCCTCTCCCCTGCTCTAATTTGACCTCATCTTAACTAATGACACCAGCAATAAACTTGCTTCCAAATCAGGTCACATTCTGAGGTACCGGGGAGAGGACATGAATGTGCATCTTTGTGGGGGATATAAGTCAACCCGTAACATCTGGGAGGTGCCCATAGCTGGGGCTGAAAGATGAGACAGAATTAACCGGGAGCTGAGGGCTTGGAGAGGACAGAGGGGAAACATTCCAGGCAGCCCTATGCAAAGATTCTGTGGTGGTTGGGGGCTTCCCTTTCCAAGTAGCCAAAGTAAGCCAGTGAGTGAGCGAGGAGCGGCCTATAGACTGCGGGGAGGTGACAAGGGGCACACCTGTGGTGTCTGGTCAGCTGTTTAAAAACACGGGTTTTACTTTGGGCACATGGAAGATACCTAGAAGGCTTTAAGCAGGAGTGTGCCATCATTTAATGACTACTTCGTATGTGTGCTCAATTGCTACATCATGTCTGACTCTTTGCGACCCCATGGACTATAGCCAACCAGGCTCCTCTGTCCATAGGATTTTCCAGACAGGAATACTGGAGTGAGTAGCCATTTTCTTCTTCAGGGGATATTCCTGACCCAGGGATTGAACCCAGGTCTCCTGCATTGCAGGTGGATTCTTCACTACTGAGGCACCAGCAAAGCCCTAATGAATACTATTATTATTGGAATTTTGTTTAATTTTTTAAATTACAGATTCTGTATTATTATTGTGAGTGGAAGTTTTTTCTTTGTTTTGTTGTTCACTTGTAATCCCTTATGCATTTTTCTTTTTATGCATTTTGTATGTTTATCTATTGTTGGATTGTTTGCCTTATCATTTATACATCTTTTAATACAATATATAAATGGAAAACATTGTTGAATCTTATGCCAATATTTCCCCCATCCTCTTTTTTCCCTCTTATCATAGTTTTGCTTTTCATGAACAAGTTTTACATTTTGTAAATAATCAAATCTGCTAATCGTTATTAAAAAATCACATTCCTTCTTTTATTAAGATTGAAGAGCTCTTACCTTTTTAATCTATTCTTATGAAATAGCACATCCATCTCTTATTTAGGAAATGTGTGCTAAAAATGGTTGAATAAGCTGTGACATTCGGTTGGGGAAACATCTGCTTGTTTTGTGCTCAATTATCTCATCCAGTCCTTCACCAAAATTTACGAAGTAGGGACTATTATTACTTTTCTTTTTTGAAGGTGGGGAAACTGAGTTTTTAATAAAATGAGTAATCTGCTTAAGTTCACACAGGTAATTTTCACTTTTAACCAAGAAGAACAGACTCATGATTTATTCATAACTAAGGAATTTTTCCACTACAAGCTTCGAGTGGTATCTTGGGTGGCCTTCACCCTATCACTTCAGAGCTTAGTTCCCACTCCACAGATGGAAGCTAGGAAATTCCCAGCAGAGAAAATGCTTCTGTAGCTTTTGTTCTAGCCAGGTTACTACCTCATTTCCCAACAGCCCTGCCTTTATTTATGCCCTGTCTGTTCTGGAGTTGCCTTCTCTCTCCTGCTCACCACTTTCAGGATGTATGCTCTATTTTGTTGCGCACTCTAGCCCGGCACTCTCTTCTGTCCGTCAGAAGCGACTTTTCTCCCCACTTACCTGCTACTTAGTCTTACCATGTATGGCTTCCTAAGACCGCCTGCAGCACTTGGCTGTGTGCTCTGAGTGTCTGTGTGCTGAATCGATGTCTTTTGGGTAGTCAGAGGGCCAGGGTCCACCCGGGTGTGCTTGATATTGGCGCGGGTCTATTGAAAAGCTGGCTGCGTCTGGTAGCCTCAGATCCTGCAGCGACTCCAAGTGCCAGGCAGCCCCCAGCAGACATTAGGCTCCTGGTGCCTCTTCTACGGGCATCACCAACTTTGTAGTAGCAGTGTTTTCGGCTCTGGAGCCCGTCCTTTGTCACAGTTAGATGGTGTGGGATGGGATAAATGGCTATTTTGGAGTGACAGCATGTGTTGGAAGCCAGCCAGCTGAAAACTGAGAATGCCACACACAGAATGCCACAGTCATAAAAATTCACTGGCCATTTTGAGGCAATGGCCAGCTTGTTTCATCAGGCTTGACAAAAGGAAAATTTCCAAGTGAGTGGGGGACTAAGTGAGGGCAGTATATGTTTAGGGGCTGTTTTCATATTTGTTAAGATATCTAAATGGCTGCTGTGCACCAGGAATAGGTACTTTCTGATATTATTTACAGTCTAAACATCTTGATGGCAAGATGTGTAGAGAAGTGTTGGGCGTAGTATGAGCTGAGCAGGATGCTCTGTGTGTGTGGGAATGGAGTTCTGGGTTTGCCATCTTGCTCAGAGATGTCAGGAATTATTACATGTTTTTAAAAGTCTTAAGTTTAAAATTTTTTAAAAAAGATTTTCCCCTGCTAGGACTCTGCAGGAGTTGGGAAGTGCTTAGTGTTTACTGCAGCCACGGCCTCAGAGCCCTTGCAAGCATGGCCTCCCTGCAATCAGTGGATGGATGCAGCACAGAGGGGCCTGTCCAGTCTCCAGCATCTAAGCAAACCTCAGTGACATGTCATACACATTGGTACCAAAGCCACATGCAGTCCCTTCAGGGTTCAGCTCACTCCCGTGGCCAAGACACCCTGGAGTGGTGCCTGGTATTAAGCTCCAGGAAGTCTGTTCATTAGAATCTCACTGGGCTGTACCATCTTTCATGCTCTTTGGCGTGTGTTATGATGGACAGCCTCAGCCAGTGAGGGCTGGACCAGGGTACTCCCAACATCTTTGCATCAGAGATAGTATTGGACCTATCATTTTGTTCTTCATTGTCCACTGTCACAGCATCAGTGATAAAATATGAATGCACCAAGTTTTTCTAGACCTTAAGAGCAATTAGTGGAGTGATAGTGAATGCCGCCCCATCTCACCACAGGCAAGCTTGTGCTCTCTCAGATGCTTTAGAACAAAGCATCCTTCATCCTGCTTGGGGAGTTCACTTCTGTCTGGAAAATACTGTCATTTTCCTTCTGCTTCCAGTTACATTTTTTGCAAATCTAGTTCTTCTTCACCTTTTTATTTCTTCAATCTGAGCATCTCTTCTCCAGAGAGATGTTACTCGGCCATCCTCTCTAAAATAGGTTTCCAAGCTGGCCTGTCTCTTAGTGTCTAACAATTCTAACTAATTATACAACTTCATTTTGTACAACATAATTTGATTTTATGTCTTACATAGTGGTTAATTATTTCACTTTTTTGCTACCTTTCCCACTGAACAGAGATTCACTGAGAGCAGGAGTGTGTTTGTATTATACAACATTCTCTCTCACTTCCAAGCATTGTGCTTGGCACATGATGGGAACCATGTGAAGGGAGGGAAGCGAGAAGGGAGACGGAGGCAGAAGCCAAGGCAGACAGGTTGACATGAGATTCTCAGCTCCCTGGATGGTAGTTCTTGATATAACTCCTTGAAGATTTCTTCCTTTATACATTCTCTCAACTAGATTGCTGATACTTCCTGTAGGAGAAAAATATATCATTAAGCCTTCTGTCCTGAAAGTGAGGTTCAGAGAAAGGAAGTGACTTACTTCATGTCACTTGGTTGGAGCAAGACATTGGACCAAAGCTGAAACCAGCACACTTTCAGATGGAAGGCAGACATCCCTGTAAGGTCTTAGAAGTCCAGTCTTTAGGGGTTTGTGACTAAACCCTTTGCTTTTGAATAGAAGTGGTAAACTGAAGTCAGGGAGGTAATCAAATGCTGGGGCTTTCACCCAGGAGAAACCTGTGGGTCTGAAAGGTCTTTCTCTGAGAGAATCTTGGCTTTTTTTCTTTTCCCTGAAGTGAAGCTACAAGCTGAGCACAGTGCACCTAACCATGAAAAAGTCCGGCTCTGTCCCGGAATTGACCAGGTTTCAAGGCTCCTGCCTCTTGCACCTTCTCTGCAGGCCTGTGCCCACACTTACAGGCTGACTGCACTGCTCCTGTCCTTGGTCACGAGTCTTCATGGGAGGCAGATGTGTAGCATGAGTGCATGCTTAGTTACTCCGCCCCATCCTACTCTTTGTGACCCCATGGACTGTAGCCCGCTAGGCTCCTCTGTCCATGGGATTTTCCAGGCAAAAATACTGGAGTGGGTTGCCATGCCCTCCTCCAGGGGATCTTCCCGACCCAGGGACTGAGCCCATATCTCCTGCATTGCAGATGGATTCTTTACCACTGAGCCACCTGGGAAGCCAACAGATGTGTAGGGATCAGACAGTAGTTCTCTGCCCACTTTTGATACTCATCAGCTTGTGGTTGACACCTCATATGTATTATCCCTGAAATTTGAAAAGGGAGGGAGCAAGAAAATACATTTAAAATACAGCTAAAACAGTGAACAGTGAATTTGAAAAGAGGTCTGAGAAGGAAAAGGGACACAATTGTTCGTGTTTTCTTTTGAGGGAGTTTGACCTAACTTCATGGTTACTTACTTGAGGCAGAGAGGTCTGATCAAGAAGAAACAGACACAGATTAAGACAAGAGAGACTTATATAGTAGAAGTTCATGGAAATTATGGTGGAAAGCAACAGATATTTAAATTATGTAAAAAGATATATACTTCCAAAAATTTTTTTTTATCTCATCATGCTGACTGCTCTTTCAGGACAGGCTTATTGGATTTATTGATCCGGGAATTCTTTAGAATAACCAGAGTTAGGAACAGTCATGACCAGCTGTGCGGTGTGTAGTAAGTTGCTTCAGTCCTGTCCAACTCTTTGTGAGCTGATGGACTGTAAACCTTCCAGGCTTCTCTGTCCGTGGGATTCACCAGGCAAGAATACTAGAGTGGGTTGTTACGCCCTCCTCCAGGGAATCTTACAGACCCAGGGATCAAACCCATGTCTCTTACATCTCCTGACTTAGCAGGCGGGTTCTTTACCACTAGGGCCACCTGGGAAGCCCATGACCAGCAGAATTTGTTATGTTTATACCTTGAGTCCTTGAAGTTAGATCAATCTAGATGCTTTCTGCAGCCATGTGAAGGAATAACTTTGGAAACCTGAATCTGAATACTGGATACCTCAGTTATTCTTTGTAAAATCATGGACAGATTACATAACCTCTTTAATCTTCATATTCATGTCCTCATCTGGAAAATGGGAACAAAGTTTATTTCAGAGGGTTAATGTGAGCATTAATTGAAATAATCTTGAAGTGCTTACTATAAGTGACTGTTCATTCATTGTTTATTTTCTTTCCTGTCAACATTTTGTGAAAATGTGACTCTAATGCTCGGGGAGTTCATATTTTCTGAATTGCTCTTTACTAACTCGGGTGCTTCCCCCACCCTAAGTCTCTTTTGGAGTATTTCAATTTTGTACATGCATCCACACCACTAGTTCCTTCTGTAGACTTTAATATGAGAAGAAAAAAAAAAAGGATTTAGGAGGGTTTTGTTGGGTTGTCTAGAGTCATGAGATACCGTTTTCTTAGGAGGCTTTAACATTCTTGTTTTATTCCTACTTAACACATACATTCCCAGCAACCTCCTTACCATGTGCTGGACACAGTGAGGCAATAGAGACTCCTGGCAGGGGTAGAGAAGACAGATAGACCATGTTGCTGCTCTCATGGAGTGGACACAAGAGTGGGGACAATAGGAAGTAGATGCATAGCAGTGAGAACTGAATACGGTGAGTGCCACAGGGGTGTGTGGTCAGTGGGTAGAGGGGAGGAGTAGTAAGGGGACCAACTAAAGAATGTGGCTCACCATCAGTTTCTACTAGAATTAGTTGCTAGGGACTGCATCAGCTGACGTTTAACACACTCTGAAAAAAGATCAGGGTGGAGGTCAGGAATGAGGTACTCTGTGTTCTGGAAAAAACTGGCAGGATAGGCTTTCAGATAGTTATTAATACTTTCAGGAGAAAATTTTATGAATGCAATTTCATGCATTTCATACCTAGAAAAGCTCTAAAATCAGTCACAGAGACATTTGCTTCTTGTGACTAGCAGTAACCTTCTACCAAGATGTGCGCTTGGTTGCATGTATCTTCTTCACTAAACTCATATATATTGGTATCTCCTCTTACCTCTTTGGAGCACTTCCTCAGAGCTATCTGAGAAGCTGTCTCCCAGGCTGTAGTCCTCAGTAAGCCCCGAATAAAACTGAACTCACAGCTGGTCATGGTGTGTATGTGTTTTCAGTCAGCATGGGGCACTTTTATTAGAATGGTCAGAGATGACCTCACTTACAAGAAGGGCTGGGACTAGGATGAGACAGAAGAGGCAGGTGAGGTGCCCAGGGTGCATTATTTAAGGAGGCATTCGCTTTTAGGGTCCTGCATGGGCCTCCTTACATTTTGTGCCCGAGACACCCTGCTTGCCTATCTCCTGCTGGTCACAGCCCTGCCTAGGGATTGACATTTGAGCTAAGACCTAAAAGCTAACGAGCAGGCAAGCTTTCAAAAAGCTGCATGCTCATCAGCTAAGCATGTGAGTGAAGATTGCTTTTGCTGTGGCTTATTTCAGTGTGGTGCAAAGATAGCCGTGTAAATCCTGTAATTGCCAAAATTGACCCATCAATGTTAAAGACCCTTTTTGAGTGGATCATTTTCTTCCTTTTACACAGCTATCAAATGCAGCACTAATGAGGGGTGGTATTCATCTTGTTTTACAACCCAAGCTTCTCTGCATTCATTAGCTCACAGGGATCTGGCCCTGTGTGTTTCTTAGAAACACCACCCCACTGCCCCCGCCCCATCCAAGTTTCCTCTTTTCATAATATGGTTGCTTTTAATTGCTGAGGAGCCTTGTGGTTCAGCCTAGGTGGTTCCATCCATTTTTTCCTTTACTCTAACTTCAGAATGCTCCAGGGGCTTGTTCTCTGACCGAAGGAAAATGTCTTGGCTGCTTTCTTAGAGAAATATCTCTTTATAAATAACATATGCAGCTAGAGATCATTAATTTAAAGCATACCAGTGATATTAACACATCATTGAGAAATGCCACATTGCAGTGTTCTAAAACTATGAGGAAAGTTCTAACTCCTGAGCTCTGTCTGATGTTGTACTCTGTCTGATATGGACTCTGTAGGAGTTCATCCCCCAGTAGAATCTCCTGCTGTTGTAGAGCTGTTTTCTCATGGGACTGCCCACCTCCCACGCTTCATGCAGTTTGCCAGGGGTGCTGACTTGCATCTTTCACTTCATATAAAGGTCCCTTTAACCTGGCTAGTCCATGGCCCTGGCTTCCAGGACAGACTTTGCCCAAACAGTCCAGCGATCTTTCCCCTGCCTCTGGTTTCCTGATGGAGCTCTCAGGCCCTTCTAGGCAGTGCTACCAGCCGTCTTTCCTCAAATCTGAAGCAGAACATACCATGTGTCATGTCTGAAGGTGTTAGATTGAATGTCTGAACTCAGAACTCAGTTGGGATATCAGGAAGCATGATCACCGCACATGTTGCGTAGTGCTGACTGCCGCGGTGCTCTTGCTTGACCTCCTCATTATTAGCTGCACATCCTTTCCCATTGTTGCATTTTGGTGTCCTCATCTGCACAATGGGCATAATGATAAAGGCATCAACTACACAGAGTTGTTTTCTGAAGTAAATAGGGGGTTCTTTTAACACTGCCTGGCGCATCAAAAAAGCCCTAGTAATGCTATAGATTCTTGTCATTGTTATCGCTGTTGTTAGTATTCCTATTATTATTATGGTTGATGCATAGTAGATGCATGTTCTAAGTCGCAACACTCTCAAAGGACGGCATACATTTTACCCTATTTTTATCTTTCAGATAAACTATGTATAAACAAAAGCACTCAATTCAATTACTATTTATTTTTTTCCATATTGATCCTATCATATGCAACTCTCCTTCTTGGCCAATCTAAATCCTTGGGAAAGAGAAGCACTGAGCCACCTTTAGTAAGTGGCAATGAATGGGAGCCATTCATTCATTCATTCATTTATGCATGGATTTATTGAACACATATTTGTTAAACCCCACTATGTGCCAGGCTTGGTGCTATCTCCTTGATGAAACCGATGGATCATTATTATATCTAATAAATATTTTTGTTCTTTTTTAAAGCTATATTAATTTGAAGAAAAGTAATACCTATAATTGCTGTCATCTCCTGGCACCTCAGCATGAGGGAATGTGTTGAGAGAGACTTTGAGGAGGTGCCGGGGAAGGTGTGAGGATTCAGGCTACCTTTATCTTGGGGATAGCAAAGGGCATAGGACAGCTGGCTGAGAGGGCAGAGCTCAGAGTGACCAGAGGAGCAGAGGGAGAAACAAGTTCACGGTGGAGAGGGATAAGCTGGCCAGAGTGGAGATGGTGTCTGCCATGTTGAGAGTGGCCCTGCAGGGCTGTGCCCAGCTTGATTTGGATGAGGCATGCCTGTCCCACACCCATCTCCTCTAGCCACTGCTCCTCTTACCCCCCCCCCCTCCCCCAGATGTCTGACTTGGAAGGAATCTTGCAAGGAGCCCACCTCTAAAGCATCCTTCTGACTCTATTGCTGGCCTGTCTTCTGAGCAGCTTATATAGTGACAGGCCGAAGAATTTAAGGCTGCTAACCCTCAAGGAGCCTAGAGACCAACACAAAGCACAGGAGTGAGAAGAGATCAAGGTGAGCAAAAAGAGCCTTGCATGCTCAAGGGATCCTCTGCATTCTTAGGGACAGGAGTAGTCAGAAGAAGTGAGCCAGTGTTGGCCAGAGGAGTGAGAGGATAAAGCAATAGTCACATCTATTGAGAGAAGACTATGTGACATGTGCTGTTCAAAAATTGCATGTAGATTAAGTTCTTACAACAGTCTGAGGAGGTGACTACTCTCATGATCCACATTCTGCAGAGAAAGAGATAAAGGCACAGAGATGGCTTCACAGAGAACCCAGCTCCAGTGTGGATTAGGCCTTGCTGGATGGCTAGGATTTAATTATGCAAAGAGATTGGTGAGAGCTTTCCAGGAAGGGAGGGGGAAAGACATGCAGTCTCTGTATGTTATCCCCTTAACTAAACTGGTGATGCCAGCTGATGTTCAGAGTCAGGATTCTTCGAAGGTGCAGTGTCTTCAGTAGAGTTCGGTTACTTTAGAAATGTGGGGTCCCTGCTCTCAGCTCCGCTGTGTGTGCTGGCTGCGGGCCTCTGGCAATGCAGGTGGACCCTCAAGTGCAAATCGCCAGAAAGATAAATGAGAATTGGCAGCTGTATTTAATTATGCAGCCTTCTGCAATGTGCCTACAACAGACATTTTTCTTACGGAGAGTAATTATTCTTACCGTGCCCATCTGAGTGAGATTATACTTTGGTAATTGGTTTTGAATCCTTGATCCATTTTTATTTGAGCCATCTTCCTGGAATCTTTTCTATCAGTGTTTGTGAGCTGAAGCCCAGATGCGCCTGCCCCTAAGACACAACTGAACTGGAATCTTTCTTCTGCTCTTCCTGGATACCTAGTGGAGGGGAGTGTAGGGAGTGCCCAGGGATGCACAGACTCTGGATTGTGGGATATGCTTGCTTGGCACTCTCCCACCCTCCTGAGAGGTCTTTATTTTATTCTTTTACCTCATATTTCTGATTAGAGTCTTAACTGATTGGAACACAGTTGTACTTTAGGCAAGGAGGTGACTTCTGCTCTGTCCCACACTAATTGCTCTGCTCACTGATCATTTGATTCAAATTAAAATCATTCACATGTAGCCAGACACTGGTCTATGTGGCTGAATAAAGCATAGTTTATAAACTGGTCAGCCACATCCTTCTCCAAGTCTCTGTACCCAAATGTGTCATATAAATATAACTCCTGCATGAAACTCATAAGATGCCATGAGCAATGCCTGTGATGGTAATTGGCAAAGTGCTCTTAAATTATATGTTAACTTATAAATGGCAGGGATTGTTGCCAACCTGGCTTGAACTTCAGAATGACTTCTGTGTGACCTTGGGCAAGTTGGTTTTCCTTCCTGGATTTTGGCTTCATCGTCTGGAAAATGAGGGGACTGTGTCTGATGATACTCCTACTTAAGTATTTTTGAGAATATATCTGCATGTTGGGGTCTTTTGGACAAGAAAATAGATGATTGCTTTTCAAATTGAGTGTCCATCAGTATCATCTGGCCATGACAGACCACAATCTCGCTAAGATTTCTATCTTCTGACTCCCATCCTCCAGGGACTCTGGTCCAGTAAGTGTGAAATTGGACCTCAAAATCCTCATACTTTTGCAAAAATCTCAAGGGATTAGTCCACAAGTCATCATTTGGGAACCCCAGAAATAGGAGAAGAATGATACAGGAGTGAAAGAAACAGCTAATTGCATGGACACCTCCTTTTGGGGTGTCTGGGTTTCTGATGAGTGTCCTTTCTTTAGCTCCATTTCTTTGTGTGCATCTCATGTGCTTGCCCAAATGTGCAGGCGCATGCCCACTCCCATGCACTATTACAAACAATATGGGTTGAAAAGTTTGTTTTCTGAAAAGCACAATATGCTGGAATCTTGGCAGAAAGAAAATTGTGTTATGTGCTGAAAACATCATCATTTGCCTTGCGTGAGAGCTTATGGCTCGAATGGCTCAAAGGACTGATATTCTGTTTGCAGAACATGATTTATAATCACATGCACACAGACACATACATTTGCGTATGCTCCCACACAACAAATGTGGTAAGAAAAAAATCAAAGAAAAATCCAAGGAATCTGTGCCCTCTGCAGCAGGGAGCAGGGGATGCCAATGTGTCAGTCATTTTCTCAAGAAGGACTGTTGCTTCCTCTTTTCAAAACTAAAAGAAAATAGAAAAACATAGCAAGGGCTTCTTCTGAGGCAGAAATGCAGTAAGGGGGGTGGAATGCTGGATGTCTTTTTCTCATGGACCACTTTCCCTCTGTGGAATAAGACCCTTGGCTTTCCGTTCTTCCTTAGTTGCTGGGAATCCATTCGTTCCTAAATTAACTTGACAACCTCCACTTACTCCAGGGTGCCCCTCACTGAACAATATAGGTTGTGAGCAGTGAGATCCAGTTCTGAGCACAGAGTAGAGACCGTCAAGAGCCCCATTTGACTTTCACCTGACTGTTTTTAGAAGTACTGTTCTGCCTATTCAGAAAGAAAGTGTGCCTGAAAAGTAATTTCCTCCCTTTTTTTCTTTAGAGCAGAAACAATTGCTTTTTGCAGGTAGGGCCCCAGCATTCTCTTTTGGATGCAGTAGTCATACAATCACCGTTTGCAGATGCACAGTCTCTCATTTTTATTATAATTGTGGCATATCTTTAATTTGCATGGCATAATGCACTTAATCCATAATTATAAAATATGTGACTAGCCCTTGGCCTCATCCTGCTCTCCCACCACAGAGGCAGTTTGGTGTATTTATTAATTTAACTTTGTACAAGCTAACAGATTGCCATAAAGGAAAACAGAATTTCTCAAGCAGTTCGGCTAATAGCTGTGTTCCGGCAAAGGGCCCAGTGGTACGTGTTGAACAATAACCACCTCTCTCCAGCACTACTTGCAGCTTCTAATTGAATTTCTATCCCGTGAATATCATGTTGCACCTATTCATCTGCTCCACTAAGTCTTCCGATATTAAACAAGTTCTTCCAGGTTATTATTGTAATACAAATACTGTTAGACAGTTGACTTGCATTAAAAATTCACTGCCGTGGTGAGGTGAACACAGCACGCAGGAGCTTATCCTGAACAAGGCCACGCAAAGAAATCACATTAATAGGGGTGAGGATGCCATGGGCTTATCTCATTTGCTTCCTCCAAACCCTCCTTCTTTGTTTGAGTGAGAGGGTTTGGCCATGCTGACAAATTCTGATAAATGACAGAATGCCAGACATTTCCATATAGTTCCTGGTTTGGCTGTAGGTATCTGCCATTCTGATCTGCCACTGAGAGGCACAAACGTCCTGCTGAGTTTCTCGTTTACTTCCATTTACCCTTTGCTATCTTGTCTCCAGCACACGCAGGTCTTTTCTGGTGACTCAGATGGTGGGGAATGTGCCTGCAATGCAGGAGACAACGGTTGGGAGATTGATCCTCTGGGTCGGGAAGATCCTCTGGAGGAGGAAATGGCAACACAATCTAGCATTCTTACCTGGAGAATCGCATGGACAGAGGAACCTGGTGGGCTACAGTCCACAGGGTCACAAAGAGTCAGACATTCCTGAGCGACTGGCACTCCAGCACACGTTGCTATTCTGGTTGATGTTGGGAATATCTGCTGCCGAGGGCTATTTTAACTCTTACGAGAAAGATTTTAACAGTCTTACTGTTCCCTGGACTGTGTATCTTGGTCCCTTTCCAATGCTTATTACCTATACTTTTTGATTATTGTAGCCTGACTAATTCACCAAAGTTTGGGGGCATCAAAACTATGGAGGGCTTCTAAAACTCCCAAGAGGTAATTTTCTTAATAAATGAAAACAGACCTGATATGTAATTTGGACGGGTGAAATTAGGGATGGCTACTCATTCCAGTTGAGCTATTTCAAATCCTGAAAGATGATGCTGTCAAAGTGCTGCACTCAATATGCCAGCAAATTTGGAAAACTCAGCAGTGGCCACAGGACTGGAAAAGGTCAGTTTTCATTCCAATTCCAAAGAAAGGCAATGCCAAAGAATGCTCCAACTACTGCACAATTGCACTCATCTCACATGCTAGTAAAGTAATGCTCAAAATTCTTCAAGCCAGGCTTCAGCAATACGTGAACCGTGAACTTCCTGATGTTCAAGCTGGTTTTAGAAAAGGCAGAGGAACCAGAGATCAAATTGCCAGCATCCGCTGGATCATCAAAAAAGCAAGAGAGTTCCAGAAAAACATCTATTTCTGCTTTATTGACTATGCCAAAGCCTTTGACTGTGTGGATCACAATGAACTGTGGAAAATTCTGAGAGAGATGGGAATACCAGACCACCTGACTTGCCTCTTGAGAAACCTGTATGCAGGTCAGGAAGCAACAGTTAGAACTGGACATGGAACAACAGACTGGTTCCAAATAGGAAAAGGAGTACGTCAAGGCTATATACTGTCACCCTGCTTATTTAACTTCTATGCAGAGTACATCATGAGAAACGCTGGACTGGAAGAGACACAAGCTGGAATCAAGATTGCTGGGAGAAATGTCAATAACCTCAGATATGCAGATGACACCACCCTTATGGCAGAAAGTAAAGAGGAACTCAAAAGCCTCTTGATGAAAGTGAAAGAGGAGAGTGAAAAAGTTGGCTTAAAGCTCAACATTCAGAAAATGAAGATCATGGCATCTAGTCCCATCACTTCATGGGAAATAGATGGAGAAACAGTGTCAGACTTTATCTTTTTGGGCTCCAAAATCACTGCAGATGGTGATTACAGCCATGAAATTAAATGACACTTACTCCTAGGAACGAAAGTTATGACCAACCTAGAAAGCATATTAAAAAGCAGAGACATCACTTTGTCCACAAAGGTCCATTTAGTCAAGGCTATGGTTTTTCTAGTGGTCATATATGGATTTGAGACTTGGGCTATAAAGAAAGCTGAGTGCCGAAGAATTGATGCTTTTGAACTGTGGTGTTGGAGAAGACTCTTGAGAGTCCCTTGGACTGCAAAAAGATCCAACCAGTCCATTCTGAAGGAGATCAGCCCTGGGATTTCTTTGGAAGGAATGATGCTAAAGCTGAAACTCCAGTACTTTGGCCACCTCATGCGAAGAGTTGACTCACTGGAAAAGACTCTGATGCTGGGAGGGATTGGGGGCAGGAGGAGAAGCGGATGACAGAGGATGAGATGGCTGGATGGCATCACGGACTCGATGGACGTGAGTCTGAGTGAACTCTGGGAGTTGGTGATGGACAGGGAGCCCTGGCGTGCTTCAGTTCATGGGGTCGCAAAGAGTCGGACACGACTGAGTGAACTGAACTGAACTGGTCTATTCCAACTCTGTTAAAATGTCATAATGGAGGACAACTAACTGCCTACTGACCCTTCAGCTTGTAACAACCTCAAGTCTGCTTTGCATGTTCCTTCCCATGTCCCTGGTTACAACTCTCCTTCTCATCACTGTCCCTTAATATCTATCCTCTGTGATGACTTCTCCATTCATGATGGAAGTCACTGTCAGTGCTTTGGGCTCATAGTCTTAGCTCTCTCTTTCAACCATCTACTAGCATTACCAAATCTTGGTTCTCATCATCATTTGGAGCTGCCTTTTTTATAATGTGAACCCTGAAATTTGCCTCTCTGATCACATTCTCTTTCTTCTACAATTTTCTCATACTTTTATGTCTGCTGATTTGTGTTTTCATTTGAATACATGATGTCTTTCATTTTTTCAACCCCTCCTTACCTTCAAGTTCTTAAGGCACATGGCCTATCATGCTTAAGACACTATCTTCTTCAAAGGCAAGAATCATGTTTTCTACATACACTGTACTTTGCTTAAAATAAATGATCAATGAGTGTTTGTTAATATGTAGATTTTTTTTCCCAGAAAGTCAAGAACATTTGACCAATCAAGAAAATTATGCCCTATCTTGTATTTGGGGATGTACATTGGGTCAAGATGCCATCTTGGCATGTAAACCATCATTTGCACCTTTTTTTTTCCCCAGCAGTGGTTTACATGAACAGTCAATCTTAGTTTAAGTCCTGGCTTTGCCACTAAATAGCTGTGCGACCTTGGGCAAGTTACTATTCTCAACTTCGACTTTCCCATCTTCAAAATGAGGCATATTTGGAACCTGGCTCTCAGAGACAAGGTTTGCACGTTTGTAACGATTCTAAGATTTCCTCAGTCAAAATAATTCCTAATTGCTTTTGAAGTTGGATTTTTGGTTTTTAGGGTAAAATTAGGACAGAAACAGGTATGCCTCTTTGGATACATTTGTGTAATTTAAAAGAATGTTATCAAGCTTTTGGGTTCTCTGTAGCACATGATTATCCATAAAAGAGATGCAGTGTCCTTCCTGAAATCATTATGTTTAAAGTCTTTTTAAGTGTGTAGAGGGATGGGATGGGGAGAGAGGTGGGAGTGGGGTTCAGGGTGGGGAACACATGTACACCCATGGTGGATTCATGTCAATGTATGGCAAAACCAATACAATATTGTAAAATAATTAGCCTCCAATTAAAATAAATCTATATAAAAATAAAAATAAATAAAATCTTTTTAAATGTGTAAATAATACAGAAGCTTTGGTCTTATGTATCTTAAATACAAATATCTGCACATTTTTTGCACATTGGATTAAAGTTATTTCCATCAGCAACAAACATCAGTCTGTTTTTAACCAATAGTAAAAATTTTCAGACCAAATGTTTATGTTTTTGAAGTATATTTCATCACTGGCTACAGTTTTAAATGGAACTTGACTACATTTTCATAGCCATAAATGAAACTATAAGTGCTGTTCCAATTCTGAGGTATGAAACTTCTTTTTAAATATTTCTCTAAGAATATATTGAAATATTAATACCAACAATAGTTTGAATTATATCCTATAATAAAGTATTAATTCTTTTAGAAAGTACTATCTTCCAAAAATGTCTATTTTTAAAATTTACTTTTTATTGCTAGGATTTTTTTTTTTAAAGATACATTAATTGCTGTCTCTTATACACATCTCTTCCAGGCTGGTTTTCTACAGCTTCCCTGATGGAGCAGTCAAAGACAGCTGTTTAAATAATACTCACTTTAGAGCCTGTGGAAGAATCTAATTTTTTTTTTTAAAGATACATTAATTGCATTTTCTAGCTCATTGCATTGACACTTATTATTATTGTGAGATAAGTTTTATTTTTTAAACTAGTGTATGTGTTATGCCCAAGATTGTAGGATGAAGATGGTACCTTTTTAAGAAACTTATTAATTGGTAAATGTTTAATTTAGTTTAAGACTAATTTAATTTCTTTTCTTAAAAGTTAATTATTTTCTCCTAAAAGTAGTCCTATCACTGTGTTTATATGCTATTTATAGAAGGGGAACTGATTGTCATTCCTAGACTGTTTTAACCAAAGCAAAGGAAAAATAATTTGACATCTTGTGGGTGGCTACTTTAGCAAATCATATTTGAGGTCTTCATTTTTGTGTATAAAAGAATATATGCTTCTGTCATTCCTGTTTTCATTTTTTTCCTAGCAACCTGTCACATACCTAGCTTTCTACCCATGCATTTTCTATACTGTCTTCATCATGGTTGCAAATTCCCCATGTGGCATTAACCCTCATTCAAACCACATAATCACGGTGGTACCCCAAAGAGAAAACTTAATTATCACCACTTTATTTGCATCATGTAAATGTGTGTCATTTGTCCTATTTTGCATAAGAAATATATTTGTGTTGTAATTAAAAAATATGAGGCATGATGATAGGGTCCACCTTGTAAATTAATTGTGTTATTTACATTAATAAATATTTGTAAAGTGGTTAGCATAGCTCTTGGAACTTAGTAAATTCTTTAAAAAGTGTTAATTGTTATTACTAGAAGTCATTGACCTGCTCAATTTTCAAGTCAGGGTTTGCCTAGATGCACCTCTGAAATTTCAGATTCAGCTCTAAAGTGCTGAAGATGTTTGGGTCTATAAATTGTGGCTGAGACCCATCTGCTCTAATGAAATTCCTAGTTAGTTATTGCTGCTGGCCTGCCCACGTCCATGAAAAAATAGATGGTCTCATGAGCTCAATGGCGCATATTAGAAATGTTTCCAAATTGTAAAACCTACATGCCTGTCTGAGTGAATAAGTGCCAGGCTGATGGTCAATGCAGAACTTTACAGTGGACATAATTATTAGTGGTTTTGAATTTCTAGACACTATAACAGTGATGGGAACACTTTAGAATGGCTAGACTCACATGGCAAAAGGAAAGTGGCTGTTTTTCACACAACACTGCCAAACATAAACCATAGACTCCTCAAGTTTATTGGGGAGTTTTTGAACCATGTCTTTTCTCTCTCATTAGCATTACTCCATGCATCAAGGTCAAATGCCAATAAGTAGCAGATTGTATTTCTCACCTTAATGTGGTTGTTAGACCTGACATTTCTTAAGAAAAACAGCAAAGCTGCTGATGAAGGAGGATGTGGCTTCCGTTGTTTTAAGTCACAAAGAGCAGGCAACATTCCTGAAAGGGAGTGTATTCTAAGGATTGTAATCATCTCCTATTCTAACCAGTTTGTCCTGGATAACATTATCATCAGATGTTAGTTACTTGCTTTGATTTTCCTGGTCATTGGGGAGTGGTGCTTATTTTCATAATGTTATTCTTTTTCTTTGGGTTTCTGCATTTTCTTGTACCTATTAACAAAGCAAGTGAGGTTCTAAAATATTTTTTTAGTTATGTGCCCTTCAAATTAATCTGTCAAATGATAAAAATTGCATGTCAATTAAAAACCTGTTTCTATGAGCATGATACCAGAGACTCCAAAAGGCCTTCAGGTCCTTTTAGAAAATATAATATTTTCAGTTTGCTGTAGAAGAAAGAGCCTGAGTTGGAGGTTAGGAGGCTTGGGTAGAGCTTTCCGTGGCTCTGACCCTTGCAGATTGTGGAATGAAAAGGATGCCTCCTCTGTATGCCACCCAACTCTGCATGGCGGTTAAGTGCTGGCATATAAAATGCACACCACACCCCAGTCCAGGTCCAGCTGTTCTAATCACAACATCTACAATTTCTCAGTAACTCTAACACCTGCTACACCACCATCACCCACCCCCACCATCCAGCATGCCCTGTCGTTTCCCACTTTATTGTTGACTTTGAAATGTCTCTCATTCTTTTCTTTGTCTTTTTCACTTTCTCCATCTTTCAATGCCTAGCTGCACTTCTTTCCAACCCATAGTGATATGTGTGACCTTGGACAATTTTATTGATCCCTCATTTCCTCATCTATAAAATGGAAACAATTTTATCATACCTTTAATGAGGATTGTCAGTAGTCAGTACACAGGTATTTGACTCATTATAGATATTCAGTGTAAATCATTTCCTGTCACTGTTAATTTACCTTATTATCATTTATTCCCTCAAGTCTTGTGTGTAGGGACCTGGAGTGGGCACAGGGGATAAATTATGATCTGAACACATCTTCAAGAGTCTCAGAACCAAAGAAAGAAAGATGTTCACAAGTAATTTCAAGGCAAGACCTTATAAAGCAATGCTATATAAGGGGCAGAAAACAGGCTAAGAGAGGAGACGAAGGCTAATTATACAGGGAGAGGGCAAGAAAATCTCCTGGGAAGGAATCAGATACCACACAGGATGTCCTTGCTCTATTGTTATCTACTGTTTCCAGTTTCAAAAGGTAATTTTGTCATTATCATTGACTTTGAAAGTCTTCTATAGTCTCTGTGTTATAAAGTTAGTTTTCTTAAAAAGAGGTCTCTTTGGCAATAACATTTATATTTGGACAAATTTTTGCTTGTTTATAACTTACTATTTTTTCAGAAAGGACTTCAGATGACCTGATAGTATCTTGACTGTCATCAAGATAGTCATGTTGAATCTAGCTTTTAAAGAAATATACAGAAGTGTGTTGTTCAGCCTCCATATGTTGGAATTTTTAATAGTTTTTCTCTTGTAATTGAGATCTAATCTTAATGCATTATGGTCAGAAAAGATGCTTGGAATGATTTCGATTTTTTTGAATTTATCAAGGTTAGATTTATGGCCCAGGATGTGATCTATCCTGGAGAAGCTTCCGTGAGCACTTGAGAAAAAGGTGAAATTCATTGTTTTGGGGTGAAATGTCCTATAGATATCAATTAGGTCTAATTGTTCTATTGTATTATTTAAAGTTTGGGTTTCTTTGTTAATTTTCTGTTTAGTTGATCTGTCCATAGATGTAAGTGGGGTATTAAAGTCTCCCACTATTATTGTGTTATTGTTAATATCTCCTTTCATACTTGTTAGCATTTGTCTTACATATTGCGGTGCTCCTATGTTGGGTGCATATATATTTATAATTGTTATGTCTTCTTCTTGGATTGATCCTTTGATCATTATGTAGTGGCCTTCTTTGTCTCTTTTCACAGCCTTTGTTTTAAAGTCTATTTTATCGGATATGAGTATGGCTACTCCTGCTTTCTTTTGGTCTCTATTTGCATGGAATATCTTTTTCCAGCCCTTCACTTTCAGTCTGTATGTGTCCCTTGTTTTGAGGTGGGTCTCTTGTAGGCAGCATATATAGGGGTCTTGTTTTTGTATCCATTCAGCCAGTCTTTGCCTTTTGGTTGGGGCATTCAACC
>SJYT01041813.1:173662-187536 GCA_006410635.1 Cephalophus harveyi
AAAAAAAAAAAAAAGAAATATACACAGTTTTTTCAGTTGCATATGTTCATGAAATTCTTTGGTCTTTTTATTGAGCACTAGCTTAGGGACAAGGGTATAGCCTTGGAGATTTCCATGGAGAACTGTATTTCTTTATATACAAGTATGTTGTGCCTACACTCTATTGCTGAAACTGGGCTGTGCTCTCGGGATGATGTGGACAGAACATTCATGGTCTGCCCCTGGCAAGCCAATGTGCTGGTGAGGGAAGCCTGTGAAAATCAGGTAAATTAATAGGCAATATAATGAAAGCTGGTAGTAAATGCTATGAAAGAAATGAAAAGGTACTTTGATAAGGAAAGGGATGTGATGAGGGTAGGGCTGTGAAGAATTCCGTGATATGAACATTTTGAGCAAAGTACTTGGTACTTGATGTTCAAGAAGATTTACTTAAAATCTATGAAGAATTTGCAGAGAAGGCACAAATTCCAGTATTCCTGCCTGGCAAATCCCATGGACGGAGAAGCCTGGGAGGCTGCAGTCCATGGTGTCGTGAAGAGTCAGACACGACTGAGAGACTTCACTTTCACTTTTCACTTTCATGCGTTGGAAAAGGAAATGGCAACCCACTCCAGTGTTCTTGCCTGGAGAATCCCAGGGACGGGGGAACCTGTTGCGCTGCCATCTATGGGGTCGCATGGAGTCGGACATGACTGAAGCGACTTAGCAGCAGCAGCAGCATGAAGAATTTGAACTATTGCCTCTTGTGTTTCTTGTCTTTAACTATAAATGTCTGTGTGTGTGTCTGTGAGTGTATACATGTATGCATTATTTAGGAAAAGATGAGAATTCTCAATTAAANACCTGTTGCGCTGCCATCTATGGGGTCGCATGGAGTCGGACATGACTGAAGCGACTTAGCAGCAGCAGCAGCATGAAGAATTTGAACTATTGCCTCTTGTGTTTCTTGTCTTTAACTATAAATGTCTGTGTGTGTGTCTGTGAGTGTATACATGTATGCATTATTTAGGAAAAGATGAGAATTCTCAATTAAAATGGTTAAATAACTTATTTTATATAATGTGATGAAATATTATGAGACCATTTAAGTGATTTGACAAAGGGTTTTAAATAATGATAAAATACTTGTGTAAAAGATTAATAAAACCATATTGGTTAGAATGTAAATGCATAAAATTTGCCTTCCTCATTCATACTTTAGTCTCTGTGGAATACACTCTATGTGTTACAAGTATCGACAGTTTTCATACAGAGAATTGGAGGGATGTACACAACCTGTTGGAAGATTTTAGGGCAGGGGGAATTGGTCAGAGATGCTACCATGAAACCCTGACTGCAGGACCATCAGTTCAGTTCAATTGTATATGACTTTTTGCGACCCCATGGGCTGCAGCATGCCAGGACTCCCTGCATATCACTAACTCCCGGAGTTGACTCAAACTCATGTCCATTGGGTTGGTGATGCCATCCAACCATCTCATCCTCTGCTGTCCCCTTCTCCTCCCACCTTCAATCTTTCCCAGCATCAGGGTCTTCTCCAGTGAGTCAGCTCTTCACATGAGGTGGCCAAAGTATTGGAGTTTCAGCTTCAGCATCAGTCCTTCCAATGAATATTCAGGACTAATTTCCTTTCGGATGGACTGGTTGGATCTCCTTGCAGTCCAAGGTACTCTCAAGAGTCATCTCCAACATCACAGTTCAAAAACATCAATTCTTTGGAGCTCAGCTTTCTTTATAGTCTAACTCTCACATCCATACATGACTCCTGGGAAAACCATAGCTTTGACTAGGCAGACCTTTGTTGGCAAAGTAATTGTCTCTGCTTTTTAATATGCTGTCTAGGTTGGTCATAACTTTTCTTCCAAGGGGCAAGCGTCTTTTAATTTCATGGCTCTAGTCACCATCTGCCAGTGATTTTGGAGCCCCCCAAAATGAAGTCTGTCACTGTTTCCACTGTTTCCCCATCTATTTGCCATGAAGTGATGGGACCAGATGCCATGATCTTAGTTTTCTGAATGTTGAGCTTTAAGCCAACTTTTTCACTCTCCTCTTTCACTTTCATCAAGAGGCTTTTTAGTTCCTCTTCAGTTTCTGCCATAAGGGTGGAGATGTGTATAAGAGACAGATCTATTTGTGAGAGACCTTTGTTGGCAAAGTAATTGTCTCTGCTTTTTAATATGCTGTCTAGGTTGGTCATAACTTTTCTTCCAAGGGGCAAGCGTCTTTTAATTTCATGGCTCTAGTCACCATCTGCCAGTGATTTTGGAGCCCCCCAAAATGAAGTCTGTCACTGTTTCCACTGTTTCCCCATCTATTTGCCATGAAGTGATGGGACCAGATGCCATGATCTTAGTTTTCTGAATGTTGAGCTTTAAGCCAACTTTTTCACTCTCCTCTGTCACTTTCATCAAGAGGCTCTTTAGTTCTTCTTCACTTTCTGCCATAAGGGTGGTGTCATCTGCATATCTGAGGTTATTGATATTTCTCCCGGCAGTCTTGATTCCAGCTTGTGCTTTATTCAGCCCAGTGTTTCTCATGATGTACTCTGAGTATAAGTCAAGTAAGTATGGTGACAATGTACAGCCTTGACATACTCCTTTCCCGATTTGGAACCAGTCTGTTCCATGTCCTGTTCTAACTGATGCTTCCTGACCTGCATACAGATTTCTCAAGAGGCAGGTCAGGTGGTCTGGTATTCCCATCTCTTTCAGAATTTTCCACAGTTTGTTGTGATCCACATAGTCAAAGGTTTTGTCATAGTCAATAAAGCAGAAATAGATGTTTTTTAGGAACTCTCTTGCTTTTTCGATGATCCATTGGATGTTGGGAATTTGATCTCTGGTTCCCCTGCCTTTTCTTAATCCAGCTTGAACATCTTGAAGTTCTCAGTTCACATACTGTTGAAACCAGGCTTGGAGAATTTTGAGCATTACTTTACTAGCGTGTGAGATGAGTACAATTGTGTGGTAGTTTGAGCATTTTTGGCATTGCCTTTCTTTGGGATTGGAATGCAAACTGACCTTTTCCAGTCCTGTGGCCACTGCTGAGTTTTCCAAATTTGCTGGCATATTGAGTGCAGCACTTTCACAGCATCATCTTTTAGGATTTGATATAGCTCAACTGGAATTCCATCACCTCCACTAGATTTGTTTGTAGTGATTTGTCCTAAGGCCCACTTGACTTCACATTCCAGGATGTCTGGCTCTAGGTGAGTGACCACATCATCATGATTATCTGGATCATGAAGATCTTTTTTGTATAGTTCTATGTATTCTTGCCACCTTTTCTTAATATCTTCTGCTTCTGTCAGGTCCATATCATTTCTGTCCTTTATTGTGCCCATCTATGCATGAAATGTTCCCTTCAATTCAGTTCAGTTCAGTCGCTCAGTCGTGTCCAACTCTTTGCGACCCCATGAATCGCAGCACGCCAGGCCTCCCTGTTTATTACCATCTCTTGGAGTTCACTCAGACTCACGTCCATCAAGTCCGTGATGCCATCCAGCCATCTCATCCTCGGTCGTCCCCTTCTCCTCCTGCCCCCAATCCCTCCCAGCATCAGAGTCTTTTCCAATGAGTCAACTCTTCGTCTGAGGTGGCCAAAGTACTGGAGTTTCAGCTTTAGCATCATTCCTTCTAAAGAAATCCCAGGGTTGATCTCCTTCAGAATGGACTGGTTGGATCTCCTTGCAGTCCAAGGGACTCTATCTCTAATTTTCTTGAAGAGATCTCTAGTCTTTCCCATTCTATTGTTTTCCTCTACTTCTTTGCACTGATCACTGAGGAAGTCTTTCTTATCTCTCCGTGCTATTCTTTGGAACTCTGCATTCAAATGGGTATATCTTTCCTTTTCTCCTTTGCCTTTTACTTCTCTTCTTTTCACAGATATTTTTAAGGCCTCCTCAGACAACCATTTTGCCTTTTTGCATTTCTTTTTCTTGGGGATGGTCTTGATCACAGCCTCCAGTACAGTGTTATGAATCTCTGTCCATAGTTTCAGGCACTCTGTCTCTCAGATCTAATCCCTCTTGCAAGGCACAAACAGAACCTTGTGTGCACCAGGACCCAGGAGAAAAGAGCAGTGACCCCACAAGAGATTGACCCTGACTTGCCTGTGAGTGTCCAGGAGTCTCTGGCAGAGTCGTGGGTTGGCGGTGGCCTGCTTCAGGGTTGGGAACACTGACTGTAGCAGTGTGTGCATGGAATGTTTTGAAGGAGGTCACCATTATCTTCCACAGTTTATTGTGATCCACACAGTCAAAGGCTTTGGCATAGTCAATAAAGCAGAAGTAGATGTTTTTCTGGAACTCTCTTGCTTTCTCCATGATCCAGCGGATGTTGGCAATTTGATCTCTGGTTCCTCTGCCTTTTCTAAAGCCAGCTTGAACATCAGGGAGTTCACGGTTCACGTATTGCTGAAGCCTGGCTTGGAGGATTTTGAGCATTACTTTACTAGCATGTGAGATGAGTGCAATTGTGCGGTAGTTGGAGCATTCTTTGGCATTGCCTTTCTTTGGAATTGGAATGAAAACTGACCTTTTCCAGTCCTGTGGCCACTGCTGAGTTTTCCAAATTTGCTGGCAGATTGAGTGCAGCACTTTCACAGCATCATCTTTCAGGATTTGAAACAGCTCAACTGGAATTCCATCACCTCCACTAGCTTTGTTCATAGTGATGCTTTCTAAGGCCCACTTGACTTCACATTCCAACTCGATGGATGTGAGTCTGAGTGAACTCCGAGAGATGGTGATGAACAGGGAGGCCTGGCGTGCTGCGATTCATGGGGTCGCAAAGAGTCGGACACGACTGAGCGACTGAACTGAACTGAACTGAACCATTATCTTCATTGCCTCTGCCATAGTTTGGCCCCAGGTAAATAACAGGGAGGAAGCACAGACCCACCCATCAACAGCAAATTGGATTAAAGTTTTACTGAGCATGGCCCCACCCATCAGAACAAGACCTAGGTGACCCAGTTTCCTTCTCAGTCATTCTCTCCCATCTAGAAGCTTCTATAAACCTCTCATCCTTCCCCTCAGAAGGCAGAAGAACTGAAAACCACAATCACAGAAAACTAACCAGTTTGATTACATGGACCAGAGCCTTGTCTAACTTAGTGAACCTATGAGCCATGCCTTGTAGGGCTACTCAAGGTGGATGGGTCATGGTGGAGAGTTCTGACAAAACATGGTCCACTGGAGAAGGGAATGGCAAACCACTTCAGTATTCTTGCATCAAGAACCCCATGAACTGTATGAAAAGGCTAAAAGTAAAAGATAGGACACTGAAAGATGAACTCCCCAGGTTGGTAGGTGCCCAATATACTACTGGAGATCAGTGGAGAAATAACTCCTGAAAGAATGAAGAGATGAAGCCAAAGCAAAAACAACACCCAGATGTGCCTGTGACTGGTGATGGAAGTAAAGTCCGATGCTATAAAGAGCAATATTGCATAGGAACCTGGAATGTTAGGTGTATGAATCAAGGCAAATTGGAAGTGGTCAAACAGGAGATGGCAAGAGTAAACATTGACATTTTAGGAATCAGCAAACTAAAATAGACTGGAATGGGTGAATTTAACTCAGATGATTATTATATCTACTACTGTGGGCAAGAATCCCTTAGAAGAAATGGATTAGCCAGCATGGTCAACAAAAGAGTTAAATGCAGTACTTGAATGCAATCTCAAAAATGACAGAATGATCTCTGTTCGTTTCCAAGGCAAACCATTCAATATCACAGCAATCCAAGTCTATGCCCCAACCAGTAATGCTGAAGAAGCTGAAGTTGAACTTGTTGGTTCTGTGAAGACCTACAAGACCTTTTAGAACTAACACCCAAAAAAGATGTCCTTTTCATTATAGGGGACTGGAATGCAAAAGTAGGAAGTCAAGAAACACCTGGAGTAACAGGCAAATTTGGCCTTGGAATACGGAATGAAGCAGGGCAAAGGCTAATAGAGTTTTGCCAAGAGAACACACTGGTCATAGCAAACACCCTCTTCCAACAACACAAGAGAAGACTCTACATATGGACATCACCGGATGGTCAACACCGAAATCAGATTGATTATATTCTTTGCAGCCAAAGATGGAGAAGCTCTATACAGTCAGCAAAAACAAGACCAGGAGCTGACTGTGGCTCAGATCATGAACGCCTTATTACCAAATTCAGACTTAAATTGAAGAAAGTGGGGAAAACCACTAGACCATTCAGGTATGACCTTAATCAAATCCCTTACGATTATACAGTGGAAGTGAGAAATATATTGAAATATATATTGAGAAATATATTCAAGGGATTAGATCTGATAGAGTGCCTGAAGAACTATGGATGGAGGTTTGTGACATTGTACAGGAGGCTGGGATCAAGACCATCCCCAAGAAAAAGAAATGCAGCACCATAATGGATATTTTTAAGGGCTCACTCTGAAATGATGACATACGTTTAGGAACCTCTGGGAAACACCAACCTGTGCCATCAGTTTGCATTGGCAAAGTTGCTGGTTTTCATGGACAGCTGCACGTTGCAAAAGACTGTTTGGAACATGTTTTCCCCAAGACTTCTGCTGCACATTGGGACTCTGTTTGGAGAGTTTTAGGATAGGTAGACTATGATGGATCAAGCTTTTATTAGTCACGTATTGCTGCTATAACAACTTATAAATTTAATGTCTTCAAACAACAGATGTTTATTATTTTCATAGTTCTGTGGTTTAGAAGTTGGAGACAGATCTTACAGGGCTTAAAGCAAGGTCTCCACAGGCTGCGTTCTATTCCAGAGGCTCAAGAAGGGCAGCGGGGCAGCTGTTTCCTTGCTTTTCCTGCTTCTAGCAGTTGCTTGTATCCCTTGGCTAATGATCCTCTGTGCCAGTGTCAAAGGCAAGAAGGGCAGATCAAGGCTTTCTCATGCCCCGTTACTCTGAATCTACCACAGCTGGGTAAAGTTCTCCTCTTTTGAGGACTCATCTTAGGTTGGGCCCACTTGAGTAATCCAGGATACTCTCCTTATCTCAAAATCTGTAGATGCATCTGCAAAGACCCTTTTGCAGGTGATGAATTCATGGATCCCAGGGATTAGGGCATGGACAATTTGTGGACCATTATTCTTCCTACCATCATGAGAAACGCTGGACTGGAAGAAACACAAGCTGGAATCAAGATTGCTGAGAGAAATATCAATAACCTCAGATATGCAGATGACACCACCCTTATGGCAGAAAGTGAAAAGGAGCTAAAAAGCCTCTTGATGAAAGTGAAAGAGGAGAGTGAAAAAGTTGGCTTAAAGCTCAACATTCAGAAAATGAAGATCATGGCATCCGGTCCCATCACTTCATGGGAAATAGATGGGGAAACCGTGGAAACAGTGTCAGACTTTATTTTTTTGGGCTCCAGAATCACTGCAGATGGTGACTGCAGCCATGAAATTAGAAGACGCTTACTCCTTGGAAGAAAAGTTATGTCCAACCTAGATAGCATTTTCAAAAGCAGAGACATTGCTTTGCCGACTAAGGTCCATCTAGTCAAGGCTATGGTTTTTCCTGTGGTCATGTATGGATGTGAGAGTTGGACTGTGAAGAAGGCTGATCGCTGAAGAATTGATGCTTTTGAAGTGTGGTGTTGGAGAAGACTCTTGAGAGTCCTTTGGACTGCAAGGAGATCCAACCAGTCCATTCTGAAGGAGATCAACCCTGGGATTTCTTTGGAAGGAATGATGCTAAAGCTGAAAGTCTAGTCCTTTGGTCATCTCATGCGAAGAGTTGACTCATTGGAAAAGACTCTGATGCTGGGAGGGATTGGGGGCAGGAGGAGAAGGGGACGACAGAGGATGAGATGGCTGGATGGCATCATGGACTCGATGGACGTGAGTCTGAGTGAACTCCGAGAGATGGTGATGAACAGGGAGGCCTGGCGTGTTGTGATTCATGGGGTCGCAAAGAGTCGGACATGACTGAGCGACTGAACTGAACTGAACTGATTCTTCCTACCACAATGTACATGCAAAGGATGGTAGGGCTAGGCCACTACTGTCCTATTGTCTAACATACACATTTGTCTAATGTGCACAGAATTACTTCCTCTAGTTGGACACAGCGCTTTGGTAAAAAAAGATAGAGTGTGCACGTGAATTGGAGAAATTCCTCTAACCTTAACCCCAACCCTGTTCCACTGAACAGGTTCACAGCCTGCCTACAGAAATACACTGGGCCCACTCTCTCCCTTAGCACAGTGTCCTTAACCTGCTGAACACTATACAGAGACTGTAGGCAAGGTCAAAAGATGGAGACATGCAGAAAAAAGTGTTGAAGTCCAGTGAATTTTACCTCCTACCTCTTTCTCAGGAGAGCAGTGGTTGTGGTGATTAGCCAGGGCAATGCCTTGGGGCAGGTGAGGAGTCCACAGCTCAGATCCTTTACCCCAGGGCCCAAGCCACCCTAGATTCACTGGCTCATAGTTTCATCTATACTTTTAAATAGTTTTATATCACCTCTCCCACCAGGCTGGAAGTTCCCGGAAGGCGGCATGCCTTCATTCTCTTCTCCTTTCATTCACTGTAGCTCAACCTCATTATTAGGTACTTAATGACATGGGTGGCCTAAATGAACCAATGGCTGAGATAAAATGTGGTGGGACTTGTTAAAGAGCTTTGAGACTTAGCAACACAGGCTGTCCTTATCTTTTTCTAATGGCAACCCAGAGCTTATCTGCCTTCCTTAAACACTCCTTTTCTCCATGAGATCTCTCTTCCTCTGGTTTGGCTGCTGCATACTCTGCCTTTCCTTTCCTCTGTCAAAATCTGCTAGCAGTTACTATCACTGTATCATTTCAGGATACGTGTCTTTGATGCTTAATTACAGGATTCAAATTTTTGCTTTGTGTTAAAAGATTTGTCAGAGTAGGTAGGCAAAGCATTCTGGGGTCAGGGGCTTCTTGGTGCCTCCAACACCTAGCCTTGTGGTTGTCACCTCCTCCACCAATGCTTCTAGCAGCCTTTCCCCCTCTACACTGCCCCTTCGCCCGCCGTGGGGAGAAAAGCCTTCCTCCAGAACACTGAAGCACAGTCTCCAGCCCCTTACTAGAAATCCCATTTTCCGCCAGCCTGGCCTCCCTGCTTTGCTCTGTATTATTGTAATGCAGATGAGCTGAGAGGTAGCTCATGTTGATGGGGTCATTACTAAGCGGATCTCCAATTACATGCTGTCCATTTTGCAGTGGTAATATCAGGATGTGAACCACAATTGGATTTCAAAACCACATGTTTATCACTCTTCATACAGGGGAGAAAGAGAGTAATATTTTAAAATTCTTGACATGGTTCTGTGTATCTGACTTGTTAAAATATATAATCTCTGTAGTCTGAGAGATAATGTCTTGAAGTTGAAACTGTGATTATTTATTTGCTCCAACTTCAGCATCATTTATGCAGCAAAGTATGAAAAAAGAGTTACACTTCATAATCACATCACTAAACCCATTTTTAATGCAGATTTAAAAGGATAGCTGCTAGTTTACTGGTCCCCCTGATCAGTATAAATACATAGAGCTTTAGCAACTGTGGAGCTGTGTGCAGAGTACAAAAGTGATTTGAATATGGGTGGGTGCATATAGATTGTGGTTTAATCTGCCAAAATATTTCTACTGATCAATTACTATAGCATTGTGATATGTAAAATTTCCCCTTTTAAACCAAAATGACCTGCCTATTTATGAACTCCAGCTCTGTTCTTTGCTGAGGGAAAGAAGTGGGAAAGAAACGTTAAAAATGCATAGAGCAATACTCTGTAATCAGAATATTAACATTTTGATTGAATTGATGGAGCATTTAAATGGAAATATTCAGATGCAAAGACCAAGCTTGGGAGGGAACCTACGACATGCAGACAGATTCTGAGCCTTTTCCTTGATTAAGGAGAATTCTTTTAATAGAGAAAAAGTAACAGACTAAAGAGCTTCATATTAAGAATGGAAGGATGGGCAGTGTTCATTTTTTCAGTTGCTTATATATATATGTATAAGTATGCACATTGACAGATAAGGCATGGCACCCCACTCCAGCACTCTTGCCTGGAATATCCCACGGACGGAGGAGCTTAGCCTGGTGGGCCACAATGCATGGGGTCGCTAAGAGTCGGACGTGACTGAGCAACTTCACTTTCACTTTTCACTTTCATGCATTGGAGAAAGAAATGGCAACCCACTCCAGTGTTCTTGCCTGGAGAATCCCAGGGACGGGGGAGCCTGGTGGGCTGCCGTCTTTGGGGTCGCACAGAGTTGGACATGACTGAAGCGACTTAGCAGCAGCAGCATGCACATTGACAGCTATAAAGGCAGAAGCTTTGCTTCACTGGTGATTGAGGAAGAGTGTTGTAGTTTTGTAAAAAAAAAAAAAAAACAAAACACCACAAGTAAAGTAGCGTAGCAGAAAGGTTATGGAATGGGTTGTATCATCACAATGCATGGTGCTGGATACACTTGAATGCCAGATCTACCTCCATCCCTAGCTTGCTCTGTGACCTTGGCCAAGCCACCACACTCTTTGGGCTCAAGTTTTCTCATTGGTAAAATGGGAGCATCAATACTTATCTTAAAGAATTCATATGTTTTTCAGGTATATTTAATGTGATAAAAGCTCGTTGCCTCTTCAGTCAGCAGGTATCTCTGTTTCTCATTGGGAAAAAAAGTGAGTTTCCATATGGGATCTGAAGCCACAGGTGATGCACAGTGGGTGCACAATGGAATTTGGTAGGCAGATTTCTCTTTGAAAATTTTAGGTTCTCCTTTGAAGAATTTTAACAGATTACTGTCACTGATTAATACCCTAGTTTTGTAGAGTTAAAGGAAAAAATAATCTGAATTTCCATTTGCAATAAATTGTGGATGGAGATCCACCTGATTTACTTTCTATCTCTGCTTTATTCTCAATCTGACCACTTGTGAAATGCCCAGATTTATCATAAAAGTGGTTCCCAAATCACTTTTTTCAGTTTGGCTTTGATGCAAGATTGAAAGTGTGACTATGTCCTGAGTCAAAAGAAACCTCCTGGCTTCAGACACTCTTGGGCAAAGCTTAATATTTGGAATGGGAAAGGAGAAATGAGTATGAGAGCATCAGCTAATGAAGCAAGTATCCTCAGGATGCTATGATTTTGAAGGTAAATCCTGATAAATATGACCTCATTGTTTGTGATGGTAAAGAGCATGGCCTCCCAGAACTGTAGAATTCTACAGAACCATTTTATGAATCAGTATACTGAAGCCTGAAGAGAAAAAGCCCATTGGGAAATGTGTTCATGGATCTGACTCAACCCTCCTATTTAGAGAAGGAGCATCCAGATCAAGATCATGCTCAAGATCAAGAGCATCTCCCTTGTCCATAATATACATTGTGATTTGTAAATTTCCTTGGACAACCTTCCAGTTTGATGCTGCCTAATCCCAAACTATAATTGCCTATAATAACCTATCCCAATAGCCCCATCCACTGCCCCTTTCCAGCCACAGCCTTGAATGAAAGAATCTTTTCCAATATCACAAAGGGCAGTGAACAGTTGAACTAGAGAAAAGAATGCTAATTCACTGTTTCATTGTCACACATCATTTACCCTGTTGACCCATCTCTTCTACTTCAAAGAGAATGCTGCTGATTTACAGTGAAGTTAAGAAGAAAGCATCGGGTCCTCAGGAGAGCAACATCACAGAATCACAGGGAGGAAGGGCACACATTTTAAGTTTACAGGTGGCTGTGCCATCTGCTTGGTTCATTCTCAGCAGAAAAAGGAGAAGCTTCCTTTATCTACTCCAGATCAGAACAGTGAGTGTGGGCAAGTTTCCTGGACCTCATTCAGGTTGCTTGCCATAGGGCCTGGGGAGCCCAAGAGTCTCCACTTTTGGGTGAGTGGATTTGACAGCAGAGGCAGGGCGGGAGTCTATGGGAAAGAGTTACCTAATTAATCATAAGCTATCAGAGCCTGTCAACAGACACAGTCTCCGAGGTCTTAATGACACCCCTCAGGGATGTTAAAAACCAGCTTGGTATGACTTCATTTTCTTAGAGACACATGATTGATCTGGCTATTGGTGAATGGAGACACAGCGGCTTCTCTCTGTAGACAGTGTCATTAGATGAGAAGATTAAGTGCCTTTGCGCAAAGGCTATGAGAAGGCTGTTAAGGATTCATCAGCAATGAAGGGAAGATAAGAAAACTCTGAAATATGTATTTTAAAAGGCAAAACCTTAGACTCTACCTCATTTATTAGTATCATAAAAAGCTTGGTGGAGAATCTGAACTGAAAAAAATGGCTCTTTGGGTCAAGTCTTGCTGAGATGTTGCACAGAGCAGCCAACTGGGGCAGGAATCTATGGGGGTCATCTTATTTCTCTTTTTTAAACTTTTCATTTTGTATTGGGATATAGCTGATTAACTAACAATGTTGTGATAGTTTCAGGTTAATAGCCAAGGGATTCAGCCATACATATACATGGATCCATTCTCCCCCAAACTCGCCTCCCATCTGGGCTGCCATGTAACATTGAGCAGAGTTCCATGTGCTATACAGCAGATCCTTGTTAGTTATCCATTTTAAGTATGGTAGTGTGTACATGTTGATCTGAAACTCCCAGAAATGTCTTATTTCTTATTGGTGATCCTACTAAGCATTAGAAGACTCTAAAAGGAGGTGGACATCTTTTTACCTGGAGCTTCTCAAGTATTAGAGAGCCAAACTGGGGCAACTCAACTTCTATTCCTCTGAGAAAACTGGGAGTTGGGTTTGTTACTGTAGTCCCTGAGCCCAATGCTTCACTATCCCGAGCTTCCCTGAACTTCTTAAACAAGGCATGGCTTCTTTCCTGTGAGCAGCCAGTAATTATAACTTAAGTTCCTTCTGTATATGAATCACAGCAGGGACCAGCCTCTACTTTTGTTGATCCAGCTGTCCAGTTCCCCAACTGGCACCACTGAACTATTAAATGCCTAACACCAGGCCATTACTGTTGACTTTCAGTTTGTTTAAATGCAGTAGTACGTGAAAATCCCTGGAACAAGTTCTGGCACAAGTGAATATCCAATAAAAGTCGGTTGTTGTCATAATTCAAGAGTATATAAAGTCAAATATTGCAGAATCAAATATTTGGAGGAGAACAAATGGATAAATCAGAACAGATAATAGAGGAATGTGGAGCCTGTGGTCAACAGGAGCATTTGCATTCCCCCTGAAGTCATTCAGGTTCTGATTTTTAAATACTTCTTGGCAGGCTAGATCAAACACAATCAGGAAGACTTAGCCCATAAGCTTCCAGTTTGTAATTCTACAAGTGATACAGATCTTCAGAAGAGAGAGGAGATATTTAACACAAGTATGCTTTGATGACTTAACTATTTAATTCATTCCTCAGACATGGAGGGCTGCCACCTGCTTCCTGGGGCAGATAAAAAGATAAATAAGATGTAACAAGTGACATATGGCAATCTAACATCAAGGATCTGCAATTTAAAAATCAGTATGTTCTATCAGAGACCTTTAAATACTGTGAAGTTCAGAGAGAAGCTAGGTTGGTGAACTTTGGATAGCAGATTAAGGAAGCAGTCATCAGATTTGGGGGGGGGGGCTGTTGAAATTTTTGAGGGGGTGTAGGAAGATCAAATTGCCAACATCCACTGGATCATGGAAAAAGCAAGAAAGTTCCAGAAAAACATCTATTTCTGCTTTATTGACTATGCCAAAGCCTTTGGCTGTGTGGATCACAAAAAACTGTGGAAAATTCTGAAAGAGATGGGAATACCAGACCACCTGACCTGCCTCTTGAGAAATCTGTATGCAGGTCAGGAAGCAACAGTTAGAACTGGACATGGAACAACAGACTGGTTCCAAATAG
>SJYT01041817.1:6103-18816 GCA_006410635.1 Cephalophus harveyi
ATACTCACAGAAAACTAGTCAATCTAATCACACTAGGACCACAGCCTTGTCTAACTCAATGAAACCAAGCCATGCCTGCAGGGCAACCCAAGGCGGGCGGGTCATGGTGGAGAGGGCTGACAGAACTTGGTCCACTGGAGAAGGGAATGGCAAGCCACTTCAGTATTCTTGCCTTGAGAACCCCATGAACAGTATGAACAGGCAAAATGATAGGATATCAAAAGAGGAACTCCCCAGGTCATTAGGTGCCCAATATGCTACTGGAGAGTTCCTCTTTTGATATCCAGATGTGTATAAGAGACAGGTCCTAACTGTTGCTTCCTGACCTGCATACAGATTTCTCAAGAGGCAGGTTAGGTGGTCTGGTATTCCCATCTCTTTCAGAATTTTCCACAGTTTATTGTGATCCACACAGTCAAAGGCTTTGGCATAGTCAATAAAGCAGAAGTAGATGTTTTTCTGGAACTCTCTTGCTTTTTCCATGATCCAGCGGATATTGGCAATTTGATCTCAGAAGGTTGCCCCCAGATTTTACCGTGAATCTTTGGCTGTAGCACAGAATCTGGTGGATCTTCCTGTATTATAGACAGTGTGGCTTAAGGCTTCTTCGTCTCTCATCTCTCTTCAGAAAGGGGGGTTTCAATTCAGAAATATACTAGGCTGCCTCCTGCCAAAAAGGGACTCATTTCTTTGGTTCTGCTCCCACATTGAACACTTCTGAGAGAATGATCTCTCTTTCTCTTTTTCTCTCTCTCCCTCTCCCCATTGCCTACCTCTACAACAATCTACCCCACTCCCCAAGGCCACAGAAATGTGTTGCATGAATTTGCTTATGCCTTGGTCTAAGCAAGGTAAGACTGAAGACAGTTGTGGTTCCCTAAAGGCTTATTAGTGTATATTTTACCTGAAGGGAAGGATAAAAAGGAGGTCAAGAAGTTTCTTAGAGCTTGTTACTGAAAGTCAGGTTACTAGATGGAAAGATGTAATAAGTTTTATGACACTTCTTATATACATAGAGCAACTTCTCAAGAATGTGTAACAGTTTACAGAGCCACCAAAATGATAGAAGAATTTAATAAGAACAAGCATTAGGGTTTTTTGTTTTGTTATTTTTAACTTAATAATTATTGCAACTTCCCTTATAGTCATTTAATTGCATTTTAAATTTTAAAATTGTGACAAGATTTTTTTATAATTTATATTTTCAGTTAGGTAAAGGCAAATGTTTAAATGAAAGAGGAAATATCAATAGTATATAATTTTTTGAGGACAAAGATTTACCACTGAGGGAGAAAAGGTATAAATCAAGTTATACTGTTTTCTACCTGAAGTCATGTTTGCTTTGAGGAAAATAAGGTTATAATGATTTTGTTTGTTTTGGAATTCATAAAAGACTTGGTGTGCATTCCTGCTAGTTAGAGTGGCTAGAACTCTTAATTCAAAGGACATTGGATGGAAGCTTCAGAAGGGTCATACATTAGGAATAGGGCTATAAAAATAAAAAAGATAGGGCTAAGTCATGTCCGACTCTTGCAATCCCATGAACTATAGCCTGCCAGGCTCCTCTGTCCATGGGATTCTCCAGGCAAGAATACTGGAGTGGGTTGCCATTTCCTTCTCCAGGGGAACTTCCTGATCCAGAAATTGAACCCAGGTCTCCCACATTGCAGGCAGATACTTTACTGACTGAGCTTGTCTCCAAATAAAGGCTATTCTGTGCCAGGAGCCAGCAGGAGGAGTCCCGCCCGTGGCAAAGGTCATGAGGTTAAGGGGCCCGACAGGCAAAGGCGAGTAGGGCCTTAAGGGAGCCTCGCTGGATCTGCTCCTGCATCTGCACCAAAACTAGAGTCTGCCTGCCTTACTGCATTGTGCTTTTTGCCTACTCTTCTGACGTTATACAGGGGGCTATCCCCCACCACCTCTCTCTGAAAAGGAGTTAACTTAGGACTCCAGTTAATAAATCTCCTGGGCGTGACAAGGGTGTTTCAGTCCAAAAACCTCTCTGCTGGCAGACTAGCTTGTGTGACAGGATTATTCACACTCTTGCTACTACATACATGATTGTTTACAACCTCTCAATCATAAACTGCACAGAGAGTTTGGAGTATTTTGAAAGTCTTAGTTAGCATAGGGTTTTTCTAAAGATAAAAATCATGTTGATGAAGGGTTTCATTGCTGAGTTAATGATTGCTGTCAGGCCTCCATATCCTCAGGCACCTGGGAGTATGTTAATCGATGTAATTGGAATGTAGAAAAAGAAATATAGTAGTTTTGATGTTAGCCATACTAGACTTTTGAGTTAATGAATTTTCTCTTTGTTATAAATCACTGTACTCCTCTTTTTTTGTTATAAATCATTGTGTCCTTGCTATGTAAGAATGTAACTTTATCACTATCTTAAGACTAAGTAGATCTTAAGGGGAAACAAGTTTTCTGATCGATTAACCTTTATCAATAGAAAGAAAGATGGGGCCATAAAATGTTAATCGGTCTCCAGACCAGAAGATATTGTGAACAAATGTAAGACCCTTGTAAGAACAAAGATATGCTGATAAGGGTCAGAGCAGCTGACCCTGCGTGACTCTGTTTCTTACAGTTTTTTTTATGTACAACTATAAGTATAAAAGTGGACCTGGAAAGTACAGAAACGGACCAGTTCCTGGAAAGACTGGTCTACCCCATGCGGTTTTTTTCTTGTTCTCTTCTATTCTGGCTGAATTCCCATCTGGAGCACAGAGGCTCGCCAAGCCTACTAATTTTGCCTTGGCTTCTAAGATCTGAACAGGGGAGGCACTTTGTGTCCCCACTCCTTCGGGAGACCGGGAAAACGCCTGTGGCCTACGTAGGTGGTGCAAACTCCTTCTCTTGGAGTTTTATCGGTTTTCCGCATGAACCAAGTTATTCAGCCTCTTTTCTCCACTAATTTTCCTACTACACTATTCTTTCCTAATCTCTCTTTATATTTCTAATTAAATAGTTCTTTCTTAGGACACCAACTCCGTCCCCACTTCAAATTCCCTGGATCCACCGGGGCTGGACCCCAGCAATTCTGGACCCCTATGGAAGCCTAAACACAAACCTTGAAGAACTAAACTGATTTGTAAGATACTGAACTTCATGCCACAGCAATGGACAACTATATATAAAGGAAAATAACAAGATTCAGCACCCAGCAACATAAAATTTATATTGTCTATCATCCCATCAAAAATGATCAGTTGTACAAAACAGGAAAATATAATTCATAGCCAAAAGAAAATCTATCAGTATAAATAGATCCATAACTGATAGAGATAATAGCATTTGTAAGTGTGAACCTTAATGCAGCTTTTATACATCTTATAAAATATACTCAAAGCTCTGAAGAAAATCATGAATATAATAAAAAGTAATGGAAGATATACAAAAGACTAATGGAACATCCAGAGACAAAAGAAATACAAAATACTTTAAATACAAACTATATGGAAAGAAGCAAATTAGATACTGAAGAAGAAATGACTGATGAACTTGAAAATGTAGCAATAAACACTCTTGAAAGTAAGCATAGTGAGAAAAAAAGATTTAAAGTCCCAGGGCACTGTGGGATATTATTAAGTGGTGTAATATACACATAACTGGTGTGCCCCAAAAAACCTGACAGAAAAAATACGCAAAGAAATAATTACAGTGGAAAATTTTCCAAATTTGATGAAAGATACAAACTCAGAGACAAAGAAGCTCAACAAATCCCAAGAAGCAGAAGTATAAAGAAACCATTCCGAGACACATAAAAATCAGATTGCTATTACTCAGTGATAGGAGAAAATCTTAAAAGCAATGAAGGTTAAACACACATACACACTGCATATAGAGGAACAAAGATAAGAACAACCAATAACTTCTTGTCAGAAAACTTGCAAGCCAAAAAATAATGGATGCCAGTTTTAAAGTGTTTAAAAGAAATTGTTAACCTAGAGTTTCATCAGTTCAGTTGCTCAGTTCAGTCGCTCAAGTCATGTCTGACTCTTTCCGATCCCATGGACTGCAGCACGCCAGGCCTCCCTGTCCATCACCAGCTCCCCGAGTTTGCTCAAACTCATGTCCATTGAGTCGGTGATGCCATCCAGCCATCTTATCCTCTGTCGTCCTCTTCTCCTCCCACCCTCAATCTTTCCCAGCCTCAGGTCTTTTCAAATGAGTCAGCTCTTTTAAGGATTCCTGGGAACCAGTGGAAGCTAGGAAGAGGCAAAGAAGGCTTCTTCCCTGAAGCCCTTGGGGGAAGCCTGGTCCTGCCAACACCTTGTTTCTAGACTTGAGTCTCCAAAACCATGAGAAATTAAATGTCTGTTATTTTAGGTCACCGTGTTTGTAGTAATGTGTTATGGCTGCTCTAAGAGATTAACATACCTTGGTATACCAAATGATGCTTTTGTTACTCTTGAACTGTTACTCTAACACCACATTTGTTTACTTTTCTAGATACTCTTCCATGGGAAAACACGTACAGAGTAATTTCAGTTTACCATTGCATTAGTCAACACTCAGAATGGCACCATAGTCACAACTCATTGCTCTGCTCCTTGGGTTCATTGGATTTGTTAGCCTTATTTTTTTCAAAAGTAATGTACACTTCCCAAAATTCATAGAAATTAGACAATTTCTTCTTCTTTCAACTAAGTACAAATTTTTTAATAGGTTTTTTTAACCTAAGTTTCAAGAATAGGTCACTCAAACCTTATACGCCGTCTTCCAGAAAACAGAGGGGGAAAAAAACTCACCCACTTATTCAACACATTGACATCAAAAGTTAACAATGATTTTTTTAAATATTATTTTTCTAGAAATTGTGTTCGGCCTTTCCATTTATATTCATAAGTGACAGCTTCTTCTTTTTATTCTAGGTATATTGCTGCCATATCTCGGATTGCTAGAGAAAATATAAAGCCTCAGAAAGCCAATTATCAAACTGGAAGATGTCATGTCTGCATACCTCCGAGTAAACTGAGTTCAATCTATTTGTTTTACTTTGTCTTTAGGACTAAGATACTAGTCACATTAATGCATTTAAATTTTTGTTTAGTTCAAATAAGTTGAAATATGTGAGGTCTAATCTTTCATTCTCCTTTTGAAGTTGCCTTATTAACTCTTTCTAACAAAATAAATTCAGTAAGCTACTTACATAAGAATTGAAGCTTTGGGGAAAAAAATGTATTAGTTTTACCCTCAAGCTTTTGTAGCCTTTAATAGGTGAATATTTATCATTTAAAAATCTAAGGCTACATTTCAAAATGTATAAAAGTAGCAAAAATAAGCAAAACACTAAACTGACTCCTAGAGCTCATTTTAGATTTAGAGATAACTGCAATATGGCTAAAAAGAAAAAAATAAGTTAGTTGAGATGTTTTGAGTATTTTTTGTTAAGAATTAATGTTTTTTCAAAGAAACGTTTGGAGCAGATTGGGGGCAGGTCTTAAGCAAGAAGAGAGAGCTGGTAGTTTATCATGGAAATCAGCTACTGTAGAAGGGAAAGCAAAATGTTTGGGGTCAGAGAATTTGGGTGGAGCCAGCGGGTCTGTGTAATTTAGGACAGCCTCTTAACCTCTGGGCTTCAGTTTCTTCATCCTCAGCTAGTGCTGGGTACATGGAAAATGTTCAATATGTATTTGTTTCCAAACTCCTTCCCTACCTCATAGGATTCTTGTGAGTAAATGACTCCACATAGGTAAAAATTCTTTGTGAACTGGGAAGTCTTATAAATTATTAGTTACTGCTTTTGCTGTTGCCTGTCCTTGAAACACAACCACATCTAATTCCCAGGCACAGGCAGTAACCTTCAATCAGTGATTCTTCAAGGTCCTACTCCCCTATCTCTAACTTTCTGTTCCCAGACTCCATATCTATCTGGTTAAGTTGATGATTACAATAATTTCTGTTCGTGCTTTGTCAGACTGCTTTCTACAGCTCAAATCTGCTTATGTTTTTAGCATATCTGAAACCTCTTGTTTATCATTTCTTTCAGGAGAAAAATTCTACCCTTTGATAAGGCAAAGTCCTTAATACTCTAATCTGTCTGCCTTTCTAGCACTATCATTTATTGATGTTTTACTTATACTATAAACACCACACTGACTTAGTAGGTCATGGTTGTTTATTCCTGTCTTCATTTCAAAACATTTGAGAGGTGTATCATCTTCTTATACCCCACCCCCAAAGACCATTGCTTCCTTTTCCTTCCTTTCTAGTACCTAATCCTTTGAGATTCAACTCAGGTTTCTCTAAGAAACTTTTCCTGTGGCTCTCATAGCATTTCTATCATGCCTTATCATGCTCTGTTAGTTTTCTATTGCTATGTAACAAATTGCCACACACTTAATGGCTTAAAACAGCACATTTTTATTTCGATTTCTGTGTGCTCAGAGATAAGGCACAGTGTAGCAGGACCCTCTGGTTGGGATCTCATTAGACTGTGATCCAGGTGTCAGCTGGGCTGCATTCTCATCTGGAGGCGCGAATGGGGAATCTGCTTGTTGTAAGCTCACTGAGGTGAATACACAGAATTGTTGACAGAATTCACCCCCTTTTCTCTTTACTGCTGAGGATTTTCTTGCTGGCTTTATGCTGGAGGTCTCCCTATGTTTTTAAGGCTGCCTGCAATTCATTGCCATTCACAGCCTCCTGCTTCATCCACCCACTAAGGGGGAGTCTCTAGAACAAGTCCCATAGCAAGGTGGAAACTTTGGTAATGTGACATAATCATGGAGATGAAATTTCATTACCTTTGGCATATTTCATTGAATAGAAGCAAGTAGCAAATCCTACCCACACTCAAAAGGGAGGGGATTACACAAAGGTGTTAACACCTGAATGTGGAAATCATAACAAGTCACTTTAGAGTCTGTCCACCACACATGCCATGTTATAATGGTCTCTTTATGGCCAGTTTCATTCAACAGAAAGTGACTTCCTTGAGGGAAGGGGCTGCTGACCTCTCTGCACAGTGATAGGCATGTAGTGGTCATTCAGTGCTCATAAACAAATGAGTAAATGAATGATAGAATGGAGTAGAGTTGTCATGGTTTCAGAAACCCTGTGATTTTGGAGAAAGGGGGGATAAACTCATGGTGAATGAGAAAAATTAAGAAATGTGAGCTGGGAGAGAGAATGGTTTAAAGAATGTCCAGAAACTCATTTAATTTCTAGTGCTAAGCCATGTCCGCTTTGATATTGAGGTAGACTCTCCTTTGTGTCTAATCTTATTGCTAAGATACTATACCTAAGAGGTTGTGACCAATTAGATTATTGTTCAGAAATTTTCACTTCCTATCTTGTTCTACCACCACGGGCAAAATATACTCCCTTGACCCTTGACTTTGAGCTTTGCCATACTACTTGCTTTAACCAATGGTATTTTAGTGGGGCGTGATGTGCTCAGAAAAATGGTGGGCTGGAATAAGCACAAGCTGGAATCAAGATTGCCGGGAGAAATATCAATAACCTCAGATATGCAGATGACACCACCATTATGGCAGAAAGTGAAGAGGAACTAAAAAGCCTCCTGATGAAAGTGAAAGAGGAGAGTGAAAAACTTGGCTTAAAGCTCAGCATTCAGAAAACTAAGATCATGGCATCTGGTCCCATCACTTCATTGGAAATAGATGGAGAAACAGTGGAAAGAGTGTCAGACTTTATATTTTGGGGCTCCAAAATCACTGCAGATGGTGATTGCAGCCATAAAATTAAAAGACACTTACTCCCTGGAAGGAAAGTTATGACCAACCTAGATAGCATATTAAAAAGCAGAGACGTTACTTTGCCAACAAAGGTCTGTCTAGTCAAGTCTATGGTTTTTCCAGTGGTCATGTATGAATGTGAGAGTTGGACTGTGAAGAAAGCTGAGTGCTGAATAATTGATGCTTTTGAACTGTGGTGTTGGAGAAGACTCTTGAGAGCTCCTTGGACTGCAGGGAGATCCAACCAGTCCGTCCTAAAGGAGATCTGTCCTGGGTGTTCATTGGAAGGACTGATGCTGAAGCTGAAACTCCAATACTTTGGCCACCTCTTGCAAAGATTTGACTCATTGGAAAAGACAGTGATGCTGGGAGGGATTGGGGACAGGAGGAGAAGGGGATGACAGAGGATGAGATGGCTGGATGGCATCACCGACTCAATGGACATGAGTTTCGGTAAGCTCTGGGAGTTTGTGATGGACAGGGAGCCCTGGCGTGCTGCGATTCATGGGGTAACAAAGAGTCGGACACAGCTGAGCAACTGAACTGATGTGCTCAGAGTTTGGGAAGGGTTTGTGCAATTTGGTTTGCTCTTTTTCACCTCTGCCATCATCCCAAGAGCGTGCCTATACTAGCCCTCTGGTCACCAAGCTTCCCAGCCATTCCCAACCCAGAGAGGCCAACTCCCAGCTGACCTGTAGATGTGTAACCTAAATAAATGCTTGCTGTCACATGCCACTGGGATCTTGTCATTGTTTATAATGTAGCAAGAGTGAGCTTATCCAGGATACCAAAGGGAAATATGACTCAGCTAGAAAAGAAATGAACTCTGTGCTTCCCTTTTGCAGAGAAGGGTTAGCATATCATGATTTGCTAATGTGAAAAAAATTTATCTCAAATTTTGGAGGTGGGAGTAAAGAAGAGGCCATAATTCTTGAGGAGCTGTGTGTATCATACATGCTAGTTTTCTCGGACACAGCAATTTCATGCAACTCTTCACACACTCTCACTTTACAGATGTGAGGGCTTCATAGAAACCTCCATGAGCTCACAATGTCTACCCTGTGTAGAGAGGCTAGCTGTGTGCAGCATCTTGTGCTCCCCTTGCACGCCTGGTGTTTCCACTCATGTCCATGCATCAGACTGACATAAAGCAATGATGTTCTTCCAGCTATGGCCTTCCATAGTTCTCCAGCTACGGCCTTCCAGACTTCACTGTTCCAGGTCTTTCCCCACATGTGTAATCCCTGTTTCATATCTTAAACCTTTCATTCTTGTATTACTTATAAGGGCTCTACTTTTCTAACTAAACTGAGGCTGATACAGAAGTGAATGGAAATTAACCATCGGGCAATAAACCATAGCCCACCAATCAGAACAAAATTTAGTCTCTTCACTGACAAAATTATTTTAAGACTAGAAAAATTTTAAGAAGCAGAGTTTTCAGGATCCATCCCAAGAAAGGCATACAAACCATAAGGCAATGAGAATTTGTGCTTCTGTAACTTATTTTAATGTAGTAAAAAGTTATTGGTTCATTCCAACCAGTAAATCCAAGGTTTTTCAGAGGGCTTTATAATGCTTAAGATTTTCTGGAGGAAAAATGTTCACAATAATATTTACTTTTTCTGTGTCATGGGGAAACATTTTTATGTTTGTTTTGCATTAGGCTCTGCTCATCTAGCCAGAATTTCTTTTTATGCTTCTTGGGAGTGTATGTGTGTGTGTGTGTGTGTGTGTGTGTGTGTGTGTGTGTTTAAAGAACAGAGTAGGAACTAAGAGGGCAAATAATCAAGGTCATTGACTCCCAATATTCATTCCACTTTAACAACTGTTGTTGGCCGATCTAGTAATCTCATTTTCCTTGCCAGTGACTAGCTTAGGAGCAAGGTGTGACACAAACCAGCCTGAGAGGAAATATGCTAGGAGATCGCAGGGGTAGTTTTCCTACTTTAAAAAATAAGACCCTGGAGAAAAGCCTCCATTTTTCCTCTGGATATTGCTGTGTCTGATAGGAGTACTAGAATGGCCACACCTCTCTTCACTGTGATGCTGAAGATGAAGACAACACCAGAGATGGTAGAGCAAAGCTGTGGAAAGAATGTCCTAGATGACATCGCTGAGCCACTGTATCGTTCAGTCCTGCCCTTCCTCTGGTCTTCCTCTTCTCTGAGATGAGACACTTCTTTATTGTTTAAACTGGTTTGAACAGTATTTCTTGTGACCAAAAGCATATTAACTCAGAACAGCTCAAACATGGCTAGAAAGAAGTATAGTTAATCCATCAATGATATGTTCCTAAAGAAGATTTTTCTCAAGGAAAAGAGAATTTCTAAATTAATGAAATCTAGAGATTAATGTTAAAATATAAAAATAAAAACTCAATCATTGGTGACATCAGGCTTCTTATAGAATAATGGTAGCTGTCTAAACTCAAATCCTCTGCAAATCTTTGCAATAACCAAAGAAATCAAGAGAACAATTCATTCATAATCCTTGCCTATAGCACAACTAGAAGACAATGAATATGACAAGGTTCATTCGATTTGTTACTGGGGAAATAAACACAGAACTATTATGAGACAGAATTTGTCCTAGACCACATGCTGGGCAATGAATAGGTAGCAACAGTTACACAAAGGGAGGAGAATACAGCGGGATTGTAGGGGTAGCGGAACATAAATAGCGCCAACTTGGGTTCATCCCTGGAAAAGAAGTTCCCTTCACTGAGTAGAAATATTGAGAAATAAAGATACTGTATCTATATTCTTTTAAAATGTAATCAATTTATTTCCCTGTTTATGAGACCGATACAAGAAAGATGAGACTTCTTTGCGTGATACATGAGGTGTTCCTAACCTGGCCTCAGCCTAACTAGCCAGCTCCACTCAACTGTCCACACACTGTAACACCATGATTTGGGATCCAGTGGACCAATGATTAACTATTACAAGCGGGATGTCCTTGGACAAGTTACTGCAGGCTACTTAGTCTCAATTGTCTCATCCTTAAAGTAAAGATAATAATACCTGTCCATCACAAGCATTGTGTATAAGTTAAATTATATTTTGCATGTAGCACATGCTTAGCATAGCACCTGGCAAAGTGTAAATATGGAAGCATCAACTCTGATTACCTCCAGACCCGTCAAGTTCTCCCTCTCATACCTATGTGCCGTGGTCTGTGCTGTGTCCTCCATCTAAAGCAGTCCCGTCTCCCTCCTTTGCCCGCCTCTCTTCAGCAAACTTCTTGTCTTTCAGAGGCCACATCTATTTTCCCTTAGATCCTGTGATTCCATCCTTGTGCACACAACTATGTGAAGCACTCACGGACACATTTCCCTTGTATACCTACTGGCATTTAGCAGGGGCTCAGTACCTGGAAAATCCCATGGACGGAGGAGCCTAGTGGGCCGCAGTCCATGGGGTCGCTAAGAGTTGGACACGACTAAGCGACTTCACTTTCACTTTTCACTTTCATGCATTGGAGAAGGAAATGGCAACCCACTCCAGTGTTCTTGCCTGGAGAATCCCAGGGATGGGGGAGCCTGGTGGGCTGCGGTCTCTCAGGTCACACAGAGTCAGACACGACTGAAGTGACTTAGCAGCAGCAGCAGCAGTAAATATATGAGCATAAGAAGATCAACCAAAATGAAAAGAATGATTTATGAAAAATAAGTTCATTGCAATTGAAAAATTTAGAAACTTTAAAAAGGTTACTTGCACTCACTTAGATGATCTTAGGCATTATGGTACAAATGCAGGGACACTTTCTTTTACTGTTTTTCCTGCCATGTCTATTAAATTTCTGTTTTTTTTTTTTTTTGTTTGTTTGTTTCTCATTGTAGTTCAGACTTCTCCTGATTCACAAACTAAAACAGATACTGTCACAAAGAGGGACAAAAAAAAGGAGTGGTGGAAGAGAAAGCCGGGTGAAGCTAGCGTAAAGGAGCCATGGGAAGATGAAGTGGATGATCTGGTTGCCTGGACCAACTCCCTTGATACAGATGCTTTGGAAGATTAAGCTCCAGGATTTAAAAAATGAACAGCCTCAAACACAGCTCAGCTTCATGGAACAACTCTGGAAGACTCTCACAGCTTGTCAAATTTGTCTCATCCTCTCACTGCAAGAACAAATTAGAAATATAAGTGTGAATCAGTGAATATGTTGTTTTGGATTTTTTGAGCTCTCTTTCATTGTTTGACCCCAGGTTAGTCAAGCAGCAGTATTCATTATGGTTTTCCAATTAGTGGTATTATATCCAGAGCTGTTAGACACACATTTTTGCTGGCAGGACTTGGATCGGGAAGAGGCTAGTATTGGAGAGGAGCACTCAGGAGCTTCAGAGGCTGGACATTAACCCAAGTAGAGGATCCATGAGCTCAGATGGTAAAGATTTTGCCTGCAATGTTGGAGACCTAGGTCCAATCCCTGGGTTGGGAAGATCCCCTGGAGAAAGGAACAGCTACCCACTTCGGTATTTTTGCCTGGGGAATTCCATGGACAGAGAAGCCTAGTAAGCTACAGAGGAGTCCATGAGGTTGCAAGGAACCTGACATGACTGAGTAACACACACACATGCACACACACAGACAGGATCTATACATTTATCTCCATCTGCCTGATTTAGCCCACTTCTGAGGCCAGGGGCAGCGGCTGGGAAGAACTACCCCATGCCTGAGGCCAGAGGCAGCGGCCGGGAGGAGCAACCCCACATCCAAGGAGAGGTGGCTGCGCGGGCGCAGGAGGGCCTAGAGGAGCTATTCCATGTTCACGGTCAGGAGGGGCAGGAATGAGGAGATACCCTTTGTCCAAGGTAAGGAGCAGTGGCTGTGCTTTGCTGGAGCAGCCGTGAAGAGATACCCCACGTCCAAGGTAAGAGAAACCCAAGTAAGACGGTAGGTGTTGCAAGAGGGGAGACACAGTTCAGTCGCTCAGTCGTGTCCGACTCTTTGCGACCCCATGAATCGCAGCACGCCAGGCCTCCCTGTTCATCACCATCTC
>SJYT01041817.1:23078-60392 GCA_006410635.1 Cephalophus harveyi
CCTGCTTATTCAACTTATATGCAGAGTACATCATGAGAAACGCTGGACTGGAAGAAACACAAGCTGGAATCAAGATTGCCGGGAGAAATATCAATAACCTCAGATATGCAGATGACACCACCCTTGTGGCAGAAAGTGAAGAGGAGCTAAAAAGCCTCTTGATGAAAGTGAAAGAGGAGAGCGAAAAAGTTGGCCTAAAGCTCAACATTCAGAAAATGAAGATCATGGCATCCGGTCCCATCACTTCATGGGAAATAGATGGGGAAACAGTGGAAACAGTGTCAGACTTTATTTTTGGGGCTCCAAAATCACTGTAGATGGTGACTGCAGCCATGAAATTAAAAGACACTCCTTGGAAGAAAAGTTATGACCAACCTAGATAGCATATTCAAAAGCAGAGACATTACTTTGCCGACTAAGGTCCATCTAGTCAAGGCTATGGTTTTTCCTGTGGTCATGTTTGGATGTGAGAGTTGGACTGTGAAGAAGGCTGAGCACCGAAGAATTGATGCTTTTGAACTGTGGTGTTGGAGAAGACTCTTGAGAGTCCCTTGGACTGCAAGGAGTTTCAACCAGTCCATTCTGAAGGAGATCAGTCCTGGGATTTCTTTGGAAGGAATGACGCTAAACCTGAAACTCCAGTACTTTGGCCACCTCATGCAAAAAGTTGACTCATTGGAAAAGACTCTGATGCTGGGAGGGATTGGGGGCAGGAGGAGAAGGGGACGACCGAGGATGAGATGGCTGGATGGCATCACCGACTCGATGGATGTGAGTCTGAGTGAACTCTGGGAGTTGGTGACGGACAGGGAGGCTGGTGTGCTGCGATTCATGGGGTCGCAAAGAGTCGGACACAACTGAGCGACTGAACTGAGCTGAACTGCCTGGTTTAGCATCTTATTTCCTCCATATTCAAGGGACAGGATGTCATCTGTCCAGTTCACCAGTGTCCCTGTTCTATTTTCTCCTAGAGGACAAGCTCTATTTTCTCTTTGACCTTAACTAACCATCCCATTATAGTCTCATCTTTATTCTTTCCCTTCTTTTTTTTTCTTTTTTATGCTGTTACCCCAACCTGAAAATAAACTGAAATCTCTCCTACACTACATCTCCACCTCTGACCCTGCATTTTCACTTCCCTCAATACTGTATCATTCATATTTTCTCAGATTTATTGATAGTAATCTGTAACAGACTCTATTTCTTTATGTTTGCACTCAATGCACAATAAAATCTCTCTTATGCTAGGTTAAAATTCACTATGATCATCAAAAACTTCCATATTTCCCAAATTCAATGCCTTATCTTAACAGGCCTCTAGGCTATATTGGATATTATTGATCACTTTTCTCTCTGTGTGTTTTTCAATGTTTATGTGCTAAGTGCTAAGTCACTTTCAGTTCAGTTCAGTTCAGTCACTCAGTCGTGTCCAACTCTTAGTCATGTCCAACTCTTTGCAACCCTGTGGACTATATCCCACCAGGCTCCTCTGTCCATGGGATTTTCCAGGCAAAAATACTGGAGTAGGTTGCCATTTCCTCCTCCAGGGGATCTTCCCGACCCTGGAATTGAACCTATGTCTCTTATGTCTCCTGCATTAGGAGGCAGGTTCTTTACCACTAGCACCACCTGTGAAACCCTTGTTTCAGCCTTGCTTAAAAAATAGAGTTTGTAGCTTACCTACCTACACAACACAGTTCTCTCCCAAACACCACAAATTGTGTGTCTTCCTATCTACCCACCTATTTATGTCTATCCATCCATCTATCCTACCTTGGATCTAGGTATTAAATAGGTCTCTCCCTTATTTCTAGAGAAACTGATTTTAGTTGCTATGAAGAAAGACAAAAGCTCTGTCTACGTACTTTGATGTCTGGCCACTTCCCTAGCTAGTAGATATTTCCAAGTCTACCTGTTCATAAAATAAGTTCTCAACAGGTTGTAGTGCTGGATCTTGTTATCCTCCCCAACCAGAACCAAATAATTCCAGCAGCTGTCTCAGATCTCTCCTCATTTTATCAGTGCTAAAGTACAGTCAGAGCCAAATTCACAATCCCCATCCACCTCCATAGCAAGTACAGTTCTTTCTACATCTAGTGAAAGAGCCACAGTGCATGGCCTACCCCATACCTCAGTGAAACTACAGAATGTAGCTCAAAGGTGCATTTTTGCTGATGGTCACAACAACAGAGGCTGGGCGTCTGACTCTTCTCTGGTAGTTCTCTAGGAGGACAAACATGTGAATTGTCAACAGATAAACAGCAGTCACCAAGAAGTCCTGGACAGGGCAGTCAATCAAAAATATTTCCTTGATACCAGCTGTCTCATAATGTATTTTATCCTGTCTATTTCTAATCTTTTCTTTAGGGCAAAGTAGTTGCATTTGTTACTTTCCTTTCCTGCAACCAGGAGACCTGGGGCTGAAAATGGGTGGTGGGGGCAAGTGGGGAGAGAACAAGTTTTTGTAATAGATACTTTAGTTAGTAGAACAGGATAGTTAATTTGGTTGCCTTCACTGACCATTCATTCTGGGTCTTTAAAATGCATTTCCCTTCTACTCCTAGCTCTTGGTGGAAGGTTCTTTTGGGCTGTAGCCCAGTGCTGCTCTCTACACATTTTTCTTGAACATCTTGCCACTCTGAGAGTTGCACCACCCATGTGTATTCTTATTCTCTGACTTTTTTCTACTTGCCTTAAAAGCCCTTTGCTTTAACTTTCCAGTGTACCTGAAACTCAACAAGCCCAACTTAAAGTCATTTCCTTCTCTTCATCCCACCCCCAGCAGACTACCTCCTGCCTCTTATGCTTCTTTTTTCAGTTAAGTACTAAAACCACAAAATAAAAACTTGGGGATTACTATGGACTTCCCTCTTTCATTTATGGCTTGTTGATCCCCAGGACTTAGCATATTGTCCGTTTAGTGTCTTAAACCCACTTTCTCATTCCTGTCCTCACCATCACTGTATATTTTGAAGCCCTTTTCATCCATAGATGAGATTATACTTTTTTTTTGATGACCCCATTCACCTACCTAAAATTCTTCAGAGCACCTCTGCCTGAAAGATAAGCTCCCTATCACCATGTGCATCATGTCAGCCCTCACCCACCCTCTTCATCCTCATCCACCGCCATTCCCCACCTTGTGCCTGAACTCCTGCTTTCCCACATGTAACACGCTCTTTCCTGTTTCCCTGCCTCTGCTTATGCTATTTTCTCTTCCCATAATGCCTTTTCCCGTCCTCACTTGATCAACTCCTCTTCATCCCCTGAAACTCATTCAGGTATCATCTCCACAAAATCTTCTCTGCACACCGCATACCCAGCCCAGACTCTCCGAAGAGTGTGTGTAGGTGTGCGCAGTTATATTGTTGTATGTTTGCCGATCTGACTCTCCCACTAAATCTGCAAAGTATAAGCTAACCAGACAGAAATCCACTTTAGGAAATCTCATCATGTAGGACCCACATTCCAACAGCTGCTACAATTCTTTCCACCTCAAACAAAAGCTGCTGTTTCAGAGAAAGAAAAATAGCATATGATAGCACTTATAGGTGAAATCTTAAAAAAAAAAAAAAAAGGGTACAAATTAACCTATTTACAAAACAGAAATAGAGTCACAGACACAGAAAACAAGGTTACCAAAGGGGGAAAGTGAGGAGAGTGATAATTTGGGAGGCTGGGACTGACATATACACACCTCTCTATATAAAATAGATAACTAACAGGACCTACTGTTCAGCACAGGGAACTTTACTCAGAACTCGGTAATGACCTCTACTGGAACAGAATCTTTAAAAGTGGATAGCTAAATATGTAAAAGCAAATAGCTAAATATGTAAATGGGGCTTTTCAAAAAAAAAAAAAAACCTACTATTTCATTGGGGGCTTCCCTGATAGCTCAGTTGGTAAAGAATCTACCTGCAATGCATTGTCTTAGAATCTGCTAAAAAGTAAATTTGGAAAACTCAAGTGATGAAAAGGGAAGCTTTCATTAACAAGCAGGAATATCTAAACAAAGTTGATTCTGAAAATAGATGTTTTGTTTAAAAAAACAAAAACAGCTTCAGTGAGGTATGATTGACATACAGTTAATTGAACTATTTAAAGTATGCAGCTTGAAACGTTTTGTTTATGATACAGCCATGTAATCATCACTACCATTAAGATTGCAAACATATCTGTCACTCCCAAAACTTTACTCCTGCCTCCCTGGAGAAGGAAATGGCAATCCACTCCAGTACTCTTGCCTGGAGAATCCCATGGACAGAGAAGCCTAGTAGGTTACAGTCCACGGGGTCGCAAAGAGTCGGACACGACTGAGCGACTTCACCTTCACCTTGTAATGTCTCTCTCCTGCCTCAGCACTTCCTGCCCTTCACTCTCATTCCCAGACCATCCCTGATCTGCTTTCTGTCTTTATAGATTAGTGTGAATTTTCCAGAGTTTTATATAAATGGAATCACACTGTAAGTACTTGTTTTGTTTAGCTTCTTTCACTCAGCACAATTATTTTGAGACTGAGTCATGTTTTGTGTATATCATTCATCTTTAGTGCTAAGTAGTATTCCACTCTACAGCTTGTTTATCCATTCGCCTGTTGATGGGTATTTGAGTTGTTTTAAACTGGAAACTGTTAGAAATATAAAAGTTGCTGTGGTAGATTCACCCTAAGATGACACAGTGAGTCATGCTCTTGTAGAATCCCTTATCCTTGAGCGTAAACAGAACCTGTAACTCTTTCTAGCCAATAGAATATGACAAAGATAATTGGATACTCACTTCTTCCAATTATGTTTTGTTATATAAGACTCCATCTTAGCAGATTGGAGAGAGATCCTCCTGCTGGCTTTCAGAAAGTAAGCTGTCATGATATAAGAAGCTCACATGGCCAGGAACTGTTCATGGCTTCTAGGAGCTAAGAATAGCCCCTGGGTGACATCCAGCAATAAAATAGTGACCTTGGACCTACAACCACAAGGAACTGAATCTGTCACCATGTGAGCTGGAAAAAGCCTGAATTCCAGAAAGGAGTGTAGCATGGCCAATACCTTGGATGCAGTTAAGAGATCCTAAGCATCCTACTAAGCCATGACTGGACTCCTGACCCATGGAAGCTGTGAGATAATGAGTGTATATGTTTTTTCAGCTGCTAAAATTTGGGGAAATTTGTCATGCAGAAATAGAAGATTAAAACAGCTGATAGAAACACTTATGTAAACATTCTTGAATGGACACATGCTTTATTTTCTCTTGGGTAAATACCTAGAATTGAAATGGCTGGATCATATGGTATTTACATTTTTAAGAAATGGCCAACTATTTTTCAAAAGGATTTTGCTATTTCACTTTCCCACCAGCAGTGCATGAGAGTTCTAGTTCCTCTACTTCCTAGCCAACACTTGGTATGTTCAGTCTTTCAAATGTCAGTCATTCCAAAAGGCGTGTATTGGTATATCATTGTTGTTTATATTTACGTTTCCCTGAAGACTGTGATGATAAGCATCATGTGCTTATTTGCCATCCTTTTATCTTCTCTGATGAAGTATCTGTTCAAATCTTTTATTCACTTTTTATTGTTCTTTCCCTGTTAATAAGTTTTGAGGGTCCTTTATTTTTTCTGGATACAAGTCCTTTATCAGATAAATGACTTACAGATTTATAATTTACAAACAAGTAACTAGTCTGCCACTTGATTTTTCATTATCTTAACAGAATCTTCAAAGAGCAGAAGTTTTTAATTTTGATAAAGTCCTACATGTTTTGTTTCTTTTATAGATTGTGTATTGTATCTGAAAAACTCTTGCCTAACCCAAGGTAACAAGATTTTCTCTTATTATTTCCTGTAGAAATTTTACATCTTTAGGTTTTACATTTAGGTTCTATGATGCATTTTGAGTTGTATATGGTACAAGGAATGGATCAAAATTATGTGTGCATTCCTTCCTTTCCCTCCCTACCTCCTTTCCTTCCTTCCTTCATTCCTCCCTTTCTTTCTTTCTCCATTTGTTCAAAACACTATTCTTTCTCCCCTGAATTATTTTAGGATCTTTATCAGAAAGCAGTCTATCCATATATGTATGGGTCTATTTCTAGACTCTGTGATCCACTGACATTTACATCAATACCATATTGCCTTGATTATACTATTATTTTAATTTCTTGTTTTAAAATAAGTTAATATTAGCCCTCTAGTTTTGTTAGTTTATTTCAAAATTGTTTTGGCTATTCTAGATTCTTTATATATCTATGAGAAATATAGAAATAATTTCTACACTATCTTAGAAGCCTATCAATTTCTACAAAAAAAAAGTCATGTGAAGATTTTTATTGGGATTGCAGTGAATCTATGGGTCAACTTGGAAAGAATTGACATATTAACTATATTGAGTCTTCTCACTTATGAATTCTCCTTTATTTGGATCTTCTGTAATATCTGTAAAAATTCTTTCTAATTTTCGGTTGTCCATGTGTAGATTTTCTCTGATGATATTCCTATGTCTGTTGGGCTTCCCAGGTAGCACTAGTGGTAGAGAACCCATTTGCCAATGTAGGAGATGTAAAGAGATGTGGACTCGATCCGTGGGTTGGGAAGATCCCCTGTAGGAGAGCATGGCAACCCACTCCGTATTCCAGCCTTCAGAATACCATGGACAGAGGAGTGTTGCGGGCTACAGTATACAGCATCACAGAGGAACTTAGTGTTAGCACTGAGACAAAAGTATGATTTTTTTAGATTATTAACATGGTAAGGTACATTGATTTATGGTTTAAAATATTAAACCAACTTTGCATTCCCAGGGTAAACTTCACTTGATCATGGTATGTTATCCTTTTATATGTTGTTAATTTGATTTACTATCATATTGTTTAGAATTTTTATATCTATGTTCATGAAGAAAATCAACTATCAGTTCAGTTCAGTCACTCAGTCGTGTCCGACTCTTTGCGACCCCATGAATTGTAGCACTCCAGGCCTCCCTGTCCATCATCAACTCCCGGAGTTCACCCAAACTCATGTCAGTCAAGTTGGTGATGCCATCCAATCATCTCATCCTGTCATCCCCTTCTCCTCCTGCACCCAATCCCTCCCAGTATCAGAGTCTTTTCTAATGAGTCAACTCTTCGCATGAGGTGGTCAAAGTATTGGAGTCTCAGCTTTACTATCAGTCCTTCCAATGAACACCCTGGACTGATCTCTTTTATAATGGATTGGTCAGATCTCCTTGCAGTCCAAGGGACCCTCAAGAGTCTTCACCAACACCACAGTTCAAAAGCATTAATTCTTCGGCACTCAGCCTTCTTCACAGTCCAACTCTCACACCCATACATGACCACAGGAAAAACCATAGCCTTGACTAGACGGACCTTAGTCGGCAAAGTAATGTCTCTGCTTTTGAATATGCTATCTAGGTTGGTCATAACTTTCCTCCAAAGGAGTAAGCATCTTTTAATTTCATGGCTGCAATCACCATCTGCAGTGATTTTGGAGCCCCAAAAAATAGTTTAACACTGTTTCCACTGTTTCACCATCTATTTCCCATGAAGTGATGGGACTGGATGCCATGATCTTTGTTTTCTGAAAGTTGAGCTTTAAGCCAACTTTTTCACTCTCCTCTTTTACTTTCATCAAGAGACGTTTTAGTTCCTCTTCACTTTCTGCCATAAGGGTGGTGTCATCTGCATATCTGAGGTTTTTCGTATTTCTCCTGGCAATCTTGATTCCAGCTTGTGCTTTTTCCAGCCCAGCGTTTCTCATGAAGTACTCTGCATATAAGTTAAATAAGCAGGGTGACAATATACAGCCTTGACATACTCCTTTTCCTATTTGGAACCAGTCTGTTGTTCCATGTCCAGTTCTAACTGTTGCTTCCTGACCTGCATATAGGTTTCTCAAGAGGCAGGTATTCCCATCTGGTATTCCCATCTCTTTCAGAATTTTTCACAGTTTGTTGTGATCCACACAGTCAAAGGCTTTGGCATAGTCAATAAAGCAGAAATAGATGTTTTTCTGGAACTCTCTTGCTTTTCCAATGATCCAGCAGATGTTGGCAATTTGATCTCTGGTTCCTCTGCCTTTTCTAAAACCAGATTGAACATCTGGAAGTTCACGGTTCACGTATTGCTGAAGCCTGGCTTGGAAAATTTTGAGCATTACTTTACTAGCATGGCTCAGAGGTTAAAGCGTCTGCCTGGAATGCGGGGGACTTGGGTTCCATCCCTGGGTTGGGAAGATCCCCTGGAGAAGGAAATGACAACCCACTCTGCCGGAAGCCAGCACGGGAGATCCCACCCATGACAAGGTCATGTGGAGAGACCTGACGGGCAAGGCGAGTCAGGTCTCAAGGGGGGGTCCTCTGTCTGAGCATCTACCCCAAAACCAAAATCTGTCTGTTTACTGTCTGCTATACTATACTCTTCTGACATTACCACCTTTCTCCGGAAAGAGTTAGCTCAGAGCTCCAGTTAACAGTCTCCTGCATATAAAAAGAAAGTCTCGGTTTATACCCTTTTGATGGCTTTCTAACTTACCTGACCGATCTGCCCGGACTTTTACAACTTGTGAATTGTTTACAGCCCCCCAACCGCGAGAGGCATGAAGCTTAAAACATCTTAAAGATATAGAGCCTTTTAGAGTTAAGAATTAGTTTGGTGAAGAGTTTGTTGAGTTAATGTTTGCTGCCAGGCCTCCATATCCTTTATCTTTTAGGCACCTGGGAGGATATCAATCAATGTAAATGGGATGCAGAAATAGGAATATAGTAGTTTTGATGTTGGCAACACTAGACTTTTGAGTTAATGAATTTTCTCTTTATTATAAATCACTGTACTTCTCTTTCTTTATTATAAATTGTTGTGTCCTTGCTATGTAAGAATGTAACTTTATTTAGTGCTTTCTGAGAGTGGCACCAGACTTTGGGAAGAACAACACTATTTCCCTTATCAGAAAAGGGCTGTAAAATGCTAATTGACCTTCTGGCCAGAAGATGATGTAATCACCTAAGACTTGTGTATACAACTAGGTATGCAGAGAGAAAGCCTTGTCTCCATAAGAGACAGGGCTGCTGACACTGCATAATTTTGTATTTTCCGTTGATCTCTGTGTACAATCAAAAGTATAAAAGGCCTTTCCAGACAATAGAGGATGGGCCAGTCACTGGAAAGACTGGTTTCCCCCGTGTCAAATCTCTCTCTCTCTCCCTCTCCCTCCCTCTCCTTTTCAGGCTGTATTCCCATCTGGGGCATGGAGGCTCTCTGAGTCTACTTACTTGCCCTGGCTTCTAAGACCCACGCGAGAGGGAGCCCAAGGCGGGGCACCCTCTGCTATTCAAGTGGGTGCCAGTGGCCTAATGTAGATGGAGCAAGTTCCTTGTCTGGAACTTTATTGGTTTTCCACGTAAACCAAGTTATTCAGCCTCTTTTCTCCACTAAATTTTCCTACTATACTATTTCTTCCTAATCTCTCTTTATATTTCTAAATAAATAAGTTTTTCCTCATGTACTCCGTCTCCCTTTTGAATTATCCACCAGAGCTGGACCCCGGCACCACTCCAGTACTCTTGCCTGGAGAATCCCATGGAGGGAGGAGCCTGGTAGGCTACAGTCCATGGGGTCGCAAAGAGTCAGACACGACTGAGCGACTTCACTTCACTTCACTTTACTAGAGTGTGAGATGAGTGCAATTGTGCGGTAGTTTGAGCATTCTTTGGCATTGTCTTTCTTTGAGATTGGAATGGAAATTGACCTTTTCCAGTGCTGTGGCCATTGCTGAGTTTTCCACATTTGCTGGCATATTGAGTGCAGCACTTTCACAGCATCATCTTCCAGGATTTGAAATAGCTCAACTGGAATTCCATTACCTCCACTAGCTTTGTTCATAGTGATGATTCCTAAGGCCCACTTGACTTCACATTCCAGGATGTCTGGCTCTAGGCGATTGATCACACCATCTGGGCCATGAAGATCTTTTTTCTTTTCTTTCTTTTTTTTTTTTGTACAGTTTTTCTGGGTTTTCTTGCCACCTCTTCTTAATATATTCTGCTTCTGTTAAGTCCATACCATTTCTGTCCTTTATTGTGCCCATCTTTGCATGAAATGTTCCCTTGGTATCTCTAATTTTCTTGAAGAGATCTCTAGTCTTTCCCATTCTGTTTTCCTCTATTTCTTTGGATTGATCTCTGAGGAAGGCTTTCTTATCTCTCCTTGCTATTCTTTGGAACTCTGCATTCAGATGCTTATATCTTTCATTTTCTCCTTTGCTTTTCACTTCCCTTCTTTTCACAGCTACTTATAAGGCCTCCCCAGACAACCATTTTGCTTTTTTGCATTAATTTTCCATGGGGATGGTCTTGATCCCTGTCTCCTGTACAATGTCACGAACTTCCATCCATAGTTCATCAGGCACTCTATCTATCAGATCTAGTCCCTTAAATCTATTTCTCACTTCCACTGTATAATCATAAGGGATTTGATTTAGGTCATACCTGAATGGTATAGTGGTTTCCCTACTTTCTTCAATTTAAGTCTGAATTTGGCAATAAGGAGTTCATGATCTGAGCCACAGTCAGCTCCCTGTCTTGTTTTTGCTGACGGTATAGAGCTTCTCCATCTTGGCTGCAAAGAATATAATCAATCTGATTTCGGTGTTGACCATCTGGTGATGTCCATGTGTAGAGTCTTCTTTTGTGTTGGAAGAGGGTGTTTGCCATGACCAGTGAGTTCTCTTGGCAAAACTCTATTAGCCTTTGCCCTGCTTCATTCTGTATTCCAAGGCCAAATTTGCCTGTTACCCCAGGTGTTTTTTGACCTCCTACTTTTGCATTCCAGGCCCCTATCATAAAAAGGACATCTTTTTTGAGTGTTAGTTCTAAAAGGTCTTGCAGGTCTCTATTGAACCGTTCAACTTCAGCTTCTTCAGCATTACTGGTTGGGGCATAGACTTGGATTACTGCGATATTGAATGGTTTGCCTTGGAAATGAACAGAGATCATTCTGTCATTTTTGAGATTGCATCCAAGTATTGCATGCACAGAAGAACTGTACAAAAAAGATCTTCATGACCCAGATAATCACGATGGTGTGATCACTCATCTAGAGCCAGACATCCTGGAATGTGAAGTCAAGTGGGCCTTAGAAAGCATCACTACGAACAAAGCTAGTGGAGGTGATGGAATTCCAGTGGACCTATTTCAAATCCTGAAAGATGATGCTGTGAAAGTGCTGCACTCAATATGCCAGCAAATTTGGAAAACTCAGCAGTGGCCACAGGACTGGAAAACGTCAGTTGTCATTCCAATCCCAAAGAAAGGCAATGCCAAAGAATGCTCAAACTACCACACAATTGCACTCATCTCACATGCTAGTAAAGTAATGCTCAAAATTCTCCAACTCAGGCTTCAGCAATACATGAACCATGAACTCCCTGATGTTCAAGCTGGTTTTAGAAAAGGCAGAGGAACCAGAGATCAAATTGCCAACATCCACTGGATCATGGAAAAAGCAAGAGAGTTCCAGAAAAACATCTATTTCTGCTTTATTGACTATGCCAAAGCCTTTGACTGTGTGGATCACAATCAACTGTGGAAAATTCTGAAAGAGATGGGAATACCAGACCACCTGACCTGCCTCTTGAGAAATCTGTATGCAGGTCAGGAAGCAACAGTTAGAACTGGACATGGAACAACAGACTGGTTCCAAATAGGAAAAGGAGTACGTCAAGGGTGTATATTGTCACCCTGCTTATTTAACTTATATGCAGAGTACATCATGAGAAACGCTCGGCTGGAAGAAGAACAAGCTGGAATCAAGATTGCCAGGAGAAATATGAATAACCTCAGATATGCAGATGACACCACCCTTATGGCAGAAAGTGAAGAGGAACTAAAAAGCCTCTTGATGAAAGTGAAAGTAGAGAGTGAAAAAGTTGGCTTAAAGCTCAACATTCAGAAAACTAAGATCATGGCATCCAGTCCCATCACTTCATGGGAAATAGATGGGGAAACAGTGGAAACAGTGCCAGACTTTATTTTGGGGGCTCGAAATCACTGCAGATGGTGACTGCAGCCCTGAAATTAAAAGACGCTTACTCCTTGGAAGAAAAGTTATGACCAACTTAGATAGCATATTCAAAAGCAGAGATATTACTTTGCCGACTAAGGTCCGTCTAGTCAAGGCTATGGTTTTTCCTGTGGTCATGTATGGATGTGAGAGTGGGACTGTGAAGAAGGCTGAGCGCCAAAGAATTGATGCTTTTGAACTGTGGTGTTGGAGAAGACTCTTGAGAGTCCCTTGGACTGCAAGGAGATCCAGCCAGTCCATTCTGAAGGAGATCAGCCCTGGGATTTCTTTGGAGGAAATGATGCTAAAGCTGAAACTCCAGTACTCTGGCCTCCTGATGCGAGGAGTTGATTCATTGGAAAAGACTCTGATGCTGGTAGGGATTGGGTGCAGGAGGAGAAGAGGATCACAGAGGATGAGATGGATGGATGGTATCACCAACTTGATGGATGTGAGTCTGAGTGAACTCCAGGAGTTGGTGATGAACAGGGAGGCCTGGCGTGCTGCGATTCATGGGGTCACAAAGAGTCGGACATGACTGAGCAACTGAACTGAACTGAACTGCATTTCAGACTCTCTTATTGACCAGGATGGCTACTCCATTTCTTCTAAGGGATTCCTGCCCACAGTAGTAAATATAATGGTCATCTGAGTTAAATTCACCCATTCCAGTCCATTTTAGTTCGCTGATTTCTAGAATGTTGATGTTCACTCTTGTCATCTCCTGTCTGACTACTTCCAATTTGCCTTGATTCATGGACCTGACATTCCAGATTCCTATTCAATACTGCTCTTTACAGCCTTGGACCTTGCTTCTATCACCAGTCACATCCACAACTGGGTATTGTTTTCGCTTTGGCTCCATCCCCTCATTCTTTCTGGAGTTATTTCTCCACTGATCTCCAGTAGCATACCAGGCACCTACTGACCTGGGGAGTTCCTCTTTCAGTATCCTATCATTTTGCCTGTTCATACTGTTCATGGGGTTCTCAAGGCAAGAATACTGAAGTGGTTTGCCATTCCCTTCTCCAGTGGACCACATGTTCTGTCAGTCCTCTCCACCATGACCCGCCCATCTTGGGTGGCCCCACAGGACATGGCTTAGTCTCATTGCGTTAGACAAGGCTGTGGTCCGTGTGATCAGATTGGCTAGTTTTCTGTGATTATGGTTTCAGTGTGTCTGCCCTCTGATGCCTCTTGCAACACCTACCGTCTTACTTGGGTTTCTCTTACCTTGGACATGGTGCTTCTCTTCACGGCTGCTCCGGTAAAGCACAGCCCCTGCTTCTTACCTTGGACGGGGTTATCTCCTCACTACCCTGACCTTGAATGTGGACTAGCTCCTCTTGGCCCTTCTATGCCCATCCAGCCACCACTCCTTGGATGTGGGGTTACTCCTCATGTCCCTGGTGGCTTCCCTCGTGGCTCAGATGGTAAAGCGTCTGCCTACAATGAGGGAGACCCAGGTTCAATCCCTGCGTCAGGAAGATCTCCTAGAGAAGGGAATGGCAACCCACTCCAGTATTCTTGCCTTCCCCCTCTCCCCTGCAAAAGAGGGGCTCAAAGAAAATCAACTATAGTTTTCCTCAAATGTCTTTGTCTAGGTTTGATATCAGAGTAGTGCTAGTCTCATAGAATGAATTGGGAAGAATTCCCTTCTTTTTAATTTTCTGGAAGAGTTTTTGCAGAATTCATGTTATTTCCTCTTTATGTTTCGTATAATTCACCAGCGTAGCCGTTTTGGCTTGGAGTTTTCTTTCTGGGATGTCATTTAATTACAATTAATTTTTAAAATAGCTTAATGGCTATTTAGATTATCCATTTATTTTTGAGAAACCTTAGTTTGCATTTTTCATGTAGCTTATCCATCCCATCAAAGGGGTCTAATTTTTTAGTATGAAGTAATTAATAAATTCCCTTAGGGGACGACAGAGGATGAGATGGCTGGATGGCATCACTAACTCGATGGACATGAGTCTGAGTGAACTCCGGGAGTTGGTGATGGACAGGGAGGCCCGGCGTGCTGCGATTCATGGGGTCACAAAGAGTCGGACACGACTGAGCGACTGAACTGAACTGAACTGATTGTCCTTTTAATATCTGTAAATTCTGTGGTTATGTGACTCATATCTTCTCTTTTTTAATGGTGCTAAATAGTTTGCTACATGGATTATCTCATAATAATCCATAATAATAAATGTTTATTTTACAGCGGTTCTAGTAAGAGGGTATTATGGTACGTACTATTTTCTAACTTTTTTTGGATCATAAGGTAATTCTTGTTTAAAAATTAATTTTTATTGGAGCGTAGTTTCTCTGCAATGTTGTGTTAGTTTCTGCTGTTCAGCAGAGTGAGTCAGTTACAGGTTTACACGTGTCCCATTGTTTTTGAATTTCCTTCCCTTAATGAAATGGCAACCCACTCCAGTATTCTTGCCTGGAAAATCCAATGGACAGAGAAGCCTGGTAGGCTACCGTCCATGGGGTCGCAGAGAGTCAAGGACGGGACTGAGCAACTTCTCTTTCACTTTCACTTTAGGTCACCACAGAGCTCTGAATAGAGTTCCCTGCGCTATACACTACATTCTCATTAGTTACCTATTTTATACATAGTATCTCTAGTGTATATGTTGATCCCAATTGCCCAGATTATCCCAACACCACTCTCCCCGCAACCTCCCTCTCCTCCCAACCCCCGCCTTTCTTATCACAGTATTCAAGGCAGTGAGAACATTCCTTAACATATCAGAATGTTTTCATTACTTGGCTACAATTCTATTTATATTTTCTATTTTTAGATACAAACAGAAAAATAGACTAAAAATATATCAAGGCCAAAGTAGAAATGTTTTTAAAAAATCCAAAGGAGAATATTTCCTATTATTTAACCTAAGCAGTGCAGCATGGGATAGTAGTTAGGAGCTCAGATTCCGGAGCCAGAATGCCTGGTGGATCATCCTGTGCTAGCTAGCCATGGGACCTTGGGCAAGTATCTTGGTTTTCTCATCAGCCAGGGATGGATAATAATGGTGTCTAGCTTTCCTACGGTTGTTGAGAAGTCCTCATGCATTGATACATTAATATTTGTATAGTGCTCAGAACAGTGCCAACCTATAATAAGTACTCTGGCAAACCACTGAAGTATTCTTCCCTGGGAAATCTCCTCCCACAAAGGAGCCTGGTGGGCTGTAGCTGAGGTTACAAAGAGTTGAACACAACTTAGTGACTAAACCACCATATAAATAAGAAAACATAAACTTTACTTGCTTCGACTGATTGTTCTAATAAAGTATGAAAGAAATCAAATCCAGAAAGCCTAAACTGAAGCCCATAAATCTATAGTTATATTAAATACTCCAGGTGATTCTGATGGAAGTGATCACAGGATGACACTTTGAGACCATATAATTCCACGATTCATTTCAAACATGAGTTACAGAGCATGACAAGTGGTATCAGCTGGTAATGTCACAGTATGTGATAAAGCCCCACGACAGTGTAGAATCTGATTTGGAGAGAGAAATCTGGTGTCCTCTTGAGGAGAGTGAAAAAGTTGGCTTAAAGCTCAACATTCAGAAAACTAAGATCATGGCATACAGTCCCGTCACTTCATGGCAAATAGATGAGGAAATAGTGGAAACAGTGGCTGACTTTATTTTGGGGGCTCCAAAATCACTGCAGATGGTGACTGCAGCCACGAAATTTAAAGACGCTTACTTCTTGGAAGGAAAGTTATGACCAACCTAGACAGCATATTAAAAAGGAGAGACATTACTTTGCTAACAAAGGTCCATCTAGTCAAGGCTATGGTTTTCCCAGTAGTCTTGTGTGAATGTGAGAGTTGGACTATAAAGAAAGCTGAGTGCTGAAGAATTGATGCTTTTGAACTGTGGTGGTGGAGAAGACTCTTGAGAGTCCCTTGGACTGCAAGGAAATCCAACCAGTCCATCCTAAAGGAGATCAGTCCTGAGTGTTCATTGGAAGGACTGATGTTGAAGCTGAAACTCCAATACTTTGGCTACCTGATGCAAAGAGCTGACTCATTTGAAAAGACCCTGATGCTAAGAAAGATTGAGAGCAAAAAGAAGGGGACGACAGAGGATGAGATGGTTGGATGGCATCACCAACTCAATGGACATGAGTTTGAGTAAACTCCAGGAGTTGGTGATGGGCAGGGAGGCCTGGCGTGCTGCGGTCCATGGGGTCACAAAGAGTCGGACACAACTGAGCGACTGAACTGAACTGAACGTATTCCCCCAGCCTCCCTTGTGAATGGCCCAGGCACATTCAGGAAAGGGAGGAGAAAAAGAGCAGGAAATTCTATTAATTCTATAATATTTAGATTCATAAGCATACCTCATTTTATTGTACTTTGCTTTATTACACTTTGCAATTTTTTTTTTTTAACAAATTGAAGGTTTGTGACAACCCTGCTTTGTCAGATGATGGTTAGTATATTTTAGTAACAATATTTTTCTAATTTCTGGGTGTTCTTTCTTTACTAAAATTTTTCTTGTTCTAGTTTTATTATAATTGTCATACTGTTTAAGGTGTACAGCATAGTGACTTGACTTACATAGGTCATGAAATGATTAACATAAGTTTCGTGAACATCCATCATATCATACAGATACAAAATTAAAGAAATAAGTAAAAACTTTTCCCTGTGATGGGAACTCTTAGGATTTACTCTCTTAACAACTTTCATATGTAACATAGAGTGTTATCTTTATCATGTTGTACATTGCATCCTCAGTATTTATTTATAACTGGAAATTTGTACCTTTGGACTATCTTCATCCAGTTCCTCCTCCCCTCATGCCCTTTCTCTGGTGGCCACAAATCTGGTCTCTTCTGAGAGTGTTTGTTTAGTATAACTGATTTATACCACTGTATTAGTTCCTGGTACCCAACATAGTGGTTCAGTATTTCTATACATTTCAAAATAATTATCATAAATTCAGTGACCATGATAATATATTTTTAAATAAGTTATGTATAATGATTTTTAAGCATAATAATGTTTTAAAACATTGCACACTTAAGAGACCACAGTATAAACATAACTTTTATGAGAAACCAAAAAATTCATATGACTCACTGCATTGCATTATTTGCCTTATAGTGGTGATCTGGAACCTGCCATATCTCTGAAATATGCCTCTATGTCATTGTTTTTCAAATTTGCTTTAGTGTTCATACACCTCTTGCCCTCCAGATGGCGTCAGTTACCTGCTAGTTTATGTGCTGGAGTCAAGGTGCACTGACTTTTTTCTGGAAGTCAGGTATACAATCTTCTTCCCATTTCAAAGGTATGCAAAGCAGGCAAACATAATTTAAGAGTGAGAATATTTTGCTTTTCCTCCCTAGAAAGATGTTTACTCAGTACTGGGAAGGGTTTACTAAGAAGAAAGAAATCCAGAGCTTACAAATCATGTACACTGATAAAATCATAGAACCATCCTGGAGAAATCAGTCAGTTCTGACCAATGCCTTCGGGCAGTACCACACAGATGAGAATGAGTACAAAGAGAACTGGAAAGCTCAGGGTTTTGTGTAATGACTTCCAGACACCAGTGCATTCACTGAGAGCTGCTTTACTTCCTACCTGAGGGAAGGAGGATTTCTCTAAAGGCTGGCAGAGAGCCACAGGGCTTCAGGGCCTATCTCCCACCTAGATGGCCTCTGTCTCCCTGTTTCTTTCTTATAGACCCTGGGTGACCCTAAAGAATAAATGCTCAGCAGCTTTGCCTGTGGAGGTGTCATGGGAGACCCTATCTTATGCATCTCCATTTTTTGTTTCTTAACAAAAAGGATAAGGAGACTCAGCATTTAGTTGTTTGTTTGAGACTCAATTAAATTTAACCCACTATCTCTAGAGAATAAGATCTAAATCTTACCTAAATATTCAGTTCCAGGAGGAATAGTCAATATTCACCTTTCAGGAGGGAGTTCTTTTTGGCTTCTCTGAATTCCAGATGCAAAAATATAAGCCCACTCCATAGTGGGTTTTCATCATAAAATTAGAAAACAGCTGGCTCTCATTTTCTGAACAATATCTCTTAATAGATGTGAAGGCTAATTTTAAGTGTTCCATTCTCTGTACTCATCTACTATCTGTACTAACCAACTCCAGCCCCTTTTGATTCTTGTCATGACCTGAATGTCCAAATCCTGCCTCATACCCCTCGTTTCCCTCTTAAGTTCTAGAGAGCAGACCAGAATTCAAATGAAAAGTGTTCGCTCTAATGACCAAGGATAATTATATTTATGAGTTGAATTCTGTTTCAGCAAATATAATGACAATATCCAATCTGATCTCCTGAGACTTTTTTGCATGTCTCAACAACTAGCTCATGTTAACAATGCATTGTGGTGCTAAGTAACTTCAGTAACAATGCATTATTGATAGAGAAAAATGTTTCCTGTAGAGAAGAAAATCATATATAATAGATGTGTTCACAAGTTGTTATACATGTTGAGGTCAAACTACATAATTAAGGTATTGTTCTGCTTAAGTGTATATATAATAATTAATGTCTACAACCTTAGTCTATGTCATCATTGAGAGCTATTAATAAGATGTGTGTGTGTGTGTGTATGAATCAGTCAGTCGTGTCCGACTCTTTTGCGACCCCATAGACTGTGGCCTGCCAGGCTCCTCTGTCCCTGGAATTCTCCAGGCAAGAATACTAGAGTGGGTTGCCATTTCCTCCTCCAGGGGATCTTCCCATCCCAGGGATCGAAACTGAGTCTCCTGCATTACAGGCAGATGCTTTACTGTCTGAGTTGCCAGGGAAGCCCCTCAAGTGGTATTAAGAAGACAGTACCACTCTAATGTGGAGAAGGCAATGGCACCCCACTCCAGTACTCTTGCCTGGAAAATCCCACGGACGGAGGAGCCTGGTGGGTTACAGTCCATGGGGTCGCTAAGAGTCGGACACGACTGAGCAACTTCACTTTGACTTTTGACTTTGACCACTCTAATGTCCAAAAATGTTCAAATTATAACTGATTTCTCTCACTGTTTTACCACCAGAAGTAAGTTTCCCTTTGTTCAGATGCAAATAACAGAAAACCTAACAGAGGATTAAAGAAATAAGAGTTCACTTTTCTCACAGAACAAGGAATTCTAAGGTTCAAAGTTGAAGCCAGTGGTCTGGCTAGTTGTGCAACGATGCCATCTAAGACCAAGCTTTTTCTATATTTCCACAGTGCCGTTTTTACAGTTTGGGAATTTGTCTTCATACTTTCTGTTTCATGATTACGAGATGGCTGCTGCAGCTCAGACTTCTCCTCTGTCTTTAACAGAGAACTAAGGGAGGGGGAAAAGAACGAGGAGTGATGCTGGCTGCTACCTCTGTTCCAGAGCAAAGGACTACCTCAAGATGACTTAGCGTCTTCAATGCTAGAAAATAAAACTGCTGGCACATTTAACATCAGTTCTGTTAGTAATACAGTTTATCCATACCTTCACTTTTTCATCCATGGTTGGTTCAGTAGGTAGTTGATAATATCCTTTGCTACATTTTAAAGTACTTGAATTGATAAGGAAGGAAATGGTTGGTTCTATATTTCAAGTGGTATTTTTTATTTTTATATTTTTGTTCTTACAAAAGCGTTGACTCCCTTTGAAGCAAATAAGAGACAGGCAATTGAGACTGCAGAAATTCTAGGCATTTATATCTTGGTTAGGTAACCAAATATCCTGGGTGGCCTAGGACAAAGACTTTTAACATTTCATATAAAAGCAAGGATATAAAAAGAATCCTAATATCAGATCTTCCTGGAAGTAATTTCTTCTCAGTCATAAAATAGCTTGGAAAGAAGGGATCATAGGATGATTAGGCCCATTCTGTATTTCAGAATTTGTAGGCCTCAGTGATGTCGACAGTCCACCAAAGTCTCATAAACTAGGGTATGCTCAGAACTTGGCGCACTGCAACACACATAGCAGCAGTCAGGGATGGGCAGACCCAAGGTGGCCCCAGAGAGAGATGGCTTACTGTCAGCATCCAGTATAAACTGCAGTCTGGAGTCGAAGAGACTCTGATACGCCTAGGGAGAACAATGTACTCGAGATCAAGAGAAACTTAGATAATTGTCTAATAACAGTATAAACTATAGTGTCCTGGAGATGGGGGATTGATGGAGGAGTAGGGGAGGGTAGGATTCAGCATTTAAGACTCTGACATGCAGAACTGATTTCATTCTATAAATAAAAGCATTCTGAGACTTCACTATCCAACCTCTCCAGCCTTTAGGCCTTCAGTTGATTGCTTCAGTGATCAAGTAAGTCCTGAGAAATTGTTCTGTATTTTTTAAAAATCTGATTTGTACAAGGGAGAACCAGAAGAGCTCAAGAATTCTTCTTATCTTTAATTTGGAATTGAATACAATTTGGCCAAAAATTAAAAGAGAACCTTATCATAGAAAATCTAAAGAATGTTCAGACTCTCAAGATAGCTAAATGGATGTGAACTTTTACTTACACAGAAGTAAACTCAAGGGATGTACTGTCTTGTTTTGACAGAACATCTAAAAGATATCTTATCACTGGCAAAAATAAATAAGTAAATAAACATAACAACTTTTAAAATAAAGGATTTGAGAATGGGAAAAAAGCTTGAATTTCATCGAAAATCTTAGGAAATTTAGATCAAAATAGATACAGTCTTTCAATTCTAATTTAAAAAGAGAGAAGTGAATTTAAAGAAAAATAAGAATTTCTGCACTTTAAAACAGCAGCTCATAATTTTGCCAAAATTAATTCCATTTGTCCTAAAATTGAGTCATCAATACAATCGTTCTATGGACAAGAGTTATCTACTTTTGCATACAGATGGTATCCCCATTGTTTCTATCCTGACATCTGCAAAGGTGTGATAGTTGATTTGTTGCTCACAAAAGAAAGGAATCAAATAGTGTATTAGTTAGCTTGTACTATATAAGAAACTACCTTAGAACTCTGTGGTTCAAACCAGCAGCCGTTTTTTTCAGTTCACAATTCTTTATTTTAGCAGTTTGGGTTGAACGTAGCTTTTCATTTCTTCTGGTAGCACTGGGGCTCAGTCATGTGTACCTGCAACAGCATCCAGCTTAGTTGAGGTCTGTCTGATTATTCATTTGGGCCCCAGGGTGGTGGGCCTTATCCAATCAGTTGAAGACCTGAATAGGTCAAAAGGGCTGACCACCCCATGAGTAAGAGAATTATTCCTATCTTATGGACTTCCCAGGGGGTGCTAATGGTAAAGAATCCACTTGCCAATGCAGGAGATGCAACAGACTCAGGTTTGATCCCTGGGTTGGGAAGATCCCCTGGAGAAGGAAATGGCAACCCACTCCAGTACTCTTGCCTGGAAAATTCCATGGACAGAGGACCCTGGCAGGCTATAGTCCATGGGGCTGCAAAGAGTTGGACACAACTGACGCAACTGAGCACTCCCACACACATGGACTCGAATTGAGATATCAGCTCTTCCTGGGTCTTGAGCCCATTGGCCTTCAACTGGAACAAAACCATCAGCTCTCTTGGATTTTCTGCTTGCTCACTCACCCTGTAGATCTTGGGACATGACAGCCTCCATAATCACGTGAGTCAATTGCTCATAATAAATGCATTTCTCTCTGCTGCTGCTGCTGCTGTCACTTCAGTCATGTCCGACTCTGTGTGATCCCGTAGACGGCAGCCCACCAGGCTCCCCCGTCCCTGGGATTCTCCAGGCAAGAACACTGGAGTGGGTTGCCATTTCCTTCTCCAATGCATGAAAGTGAAAAGTGAAAGTGAAGTCACTCAGTCGTGTCTGACCCTCAGCAACCCCATGGACTGCAGCTTTCCAGGCTCCTTTGTCCATGGGATTTTCCAGGCAAGAGTACTGGAGTGGGGTGCCATTGCCTTCTCTGCATTTCTCTCTATGTATATCCTATTGGTTATTTCTCTAGAGAACCCTAATACATGTAAATATTCAAACTCATGTGCATATTCATTCATTCCACAAGTATATATTGAGTTAAGTGCTGGGGATAGTGATGAACTCTGCCCTCACTGAGCTTATAATTGAGAGTATAAATGAATAAATGGACATGGTGTGATGAGTGACGTTCAAGCTGGGTTGGTGTTACAAGGACCCTTAACTGAGACTTGGGGAATTAAGCTAAAACTTCTCAGAGGAAATAACATCTAAGCTGAGCCCTGAAAAATTAGTGGAGTTAGCCAGGCAATGAGGAGAATTGTAGGAAATGGCATGGGCAGACAGAACAGTTTGTCTAGTAACCTGCATGAGACACGTAACAGGACACAACACCTGAGAAGACCTCAAAGTACTTAATTATAACTGTTTCTTAGAGTAGATGGGCAAGAGGCAACAAAAGTGAGGCAAGAGGAAGGGGTTGGGCCATGCACAAAGTTGCAGCTAGGTGAGAAGTGATAGCGACCAGACACAAGCGGAGAAGACGGATCTGGATGGATTCAAGGGTTACATAGGAGGCTGAACTGATGCGAGTGGATGATGAATTACGCTTTAGGAGAGAGGGGTCGGGGTCTGGATGGCCTGAGGGATACGGGGGCATTTACTGAGGTGAGGGGTAAGAAATTTGGAATGAGATGTTGCTACTAACCCCCACAGTTTGTCTCACTTTTTAGTGGCAGACTTAATATCCATTTTAACCTGATCGCAAATGAATTAATCTGGGTTCTGGAGGTAGACAGACTTGACTCAAAACTGCTCCACCACCTACGGGCTATGAGATGTGACCTTGGGAAAATCACTTAACCTCTTTGAGCCTCGTCTCCATCATCGTATTTCAGAGTTGCTGCTGGAGTCATATATAAACTGTACATAAAGTGCTTCACACAGTGTTACATTCAGTAAATGCTAACTACAATTACTGTGTTAAAAGTGGTGGAAAGAGAAAGGAAGAACATTAGACCCAGATGCTGTTCAGAACATTCAGGAGTTAAAACTAGGCAGGAGCTTAGGGAGGAAGAGAAGACACAGGGTCTGAGGCAATGTAGTAGACTAGGGCCCCTAGACCATTGTCCCATGTCTCCTGAGACGCTTCTTCCCAGGGAGAGGCTGGCCAGAGATGCGTTTGCTCCCTGCCCCAGAGACACATTCTGACCTGCTTCTCTCTGCCCCTAATTGTTCCTCAGTATTTGTCTTTTCATCTGTTTCTCAAATTCCCAGCACTGCATTCTGAAAATATATTAACAACTTCCTGCCTTTAATAAGAAAGAGCGCAGGCCCTATGGCACTGCCCTTAGGTGCCTGCTCTGAAACCAAACCTCCCAGATTCCCATCTGACCACTGGTTTTGGTCAAGTGACTTAATCCTGTTGTGACCTCAGTTTCAGAGGGGTCAGTGAGGATTCAATGAGTCAATATTTTTAAAACGGATAGAACAATTGCTTGTCCAAGTACACCTTTAGAAAATGTTAGCCATTATTACAGCATCAGCAGAAAGACCAGTGAGCCACGATGGTGCCTTCTCAAGCCCTTTAGGTCCTGAAAGGAAAGTGAAGTCGCTCAGTTGCGTCCAACTCTTTGCGACCCCATGGACTGTAGCTCACCAGGCTCCTCCGTCCATGGAATTTTCCAGGCAAGAGTACTGGAGTGGGTTGCCTTTTCCTTCTCCAGGGGGTCTTCCTGACCCACAGAGCAAACCCGGGTCTCCCGCATTGCAGGCAGACGCTTTACTATTTGAGCCACCTGAACAGAAGTGGTGTCCAAACCAATGGGTAATAAGAGAGGACAGTTGTCCTGGGTGCCCCCTGCCGGGATGATAGACATAGCAATACTTGTCAGTTACTGGGTGTTATTTCATTTCAGCTCACAATTCATGGGGCGGGTATTTGAAGTTTAAGAACCCTGTTGGGATTAGAACCCAAGACTTCATGAGGTTCTTAGTAACATTTTAGTCTATTGGGGAAAAACTATTGGTAGATCAGAGATCAGTTAAAATGTAGGTTGGGAGCCCACGGATAGCCAGAATCCACAAACAGCACTCCCTAGAAAACCTGGGAATTAAAGAGAGTAGGAAACCATCGTTCTGCTGTTCTGGGAGAAGCTGCAGGGAGAGTCTCTTATCTGTACAATGACAGCTGCCTCTCCTGCCCCTGCAGTGCCCCCGGCCTGCCAGGGGGATCGAGTCCGCCAGCCTCCTCCTCCTCTCCCAGCTGGGCTGATCTGGAAGGCCGCCAGCCTAACAGCCAGGGCATTTGAGGAGGCCTGATTTTAATAAATTCCTATTTCCTGTAGCAAACCGGTTTTTCAGTGCCTTTTTAACTCAACCATTCTTGATCACATCAGGACTTAAAAACTGGCAGTCAGCTTGGCAGCTTGTGTGCAAATTGTATACAATGGCAGATTGTTTAGCATTTATTATGATCCAGAGCAACTGAAGGCAAAGGGAGGGAAGGAAAGCAAACAAAGAAGAAAGTGAAAGAAAACAAAGTCAAAATCTCATATATAATTGCATAATACAGTGAAGTCACAATTCTCTTTAAGGAATATATAGAATCAATTAGTCTCTCTCTCTGTCTCTCTCTCACACAGGTATCAACTATGAAAGGGACAAATGATGAATTCTAAGTTGATGCCTTTTCCCTTTTCTTCTTCTTTGCAACACATCTCATCTCCAAGGAGAGCTGATGTTCTGTCACTAACTCATGTCCGACTCTTTGTGACCCCATGGACTGCAGCACTTCAGTCTGCAGGAAGTCAGTCTTCCCTGTCCTTTACCATCTCCTGGAGTTTGTTCAAACTCTCGTCTATTGAGTCAGTTATGCCATCCAACCATCTCATCATTTGTCATCTCCCTCTCCCTCTTGACTTCAGTCTTTCCCAGTATCAGGGTCTTTTCTGATGAGTCAACTCTGTCTCAAGTGACCAAAGTATTGAAGCTTCAGCTTCAGCACCAGTCCTTCCAATGAATATTCAGGGTTGATCTCCTTTAGGATTGACTGGTTTGATCTCCTTGTTGTCTGAGGAACTCTCAAGAGTCTTCTAAAAGAGTGATAAATCAAATCCCGAAGGAAAACAGCATGTTTAAAGCATATTAGAGACAAGGAAGAGAAATGAGAGTGGGTCTGAGAGGGTCAAGGAGAGGATGAAAAAAACCAAATGAGTAACAAGTATCAGCACATTAAAATGATTGGGTTGAGGGAGAACATGAAATTAGACATTATGTGAATTGAATGGTTAGAAAGTGTCCTACTTCATTCCTATGTGCTCAGAAAAAGTGCCACCTGTGAGCTATGTTTTCGGCCTCCCTTTCCCAGCTTTATCAAATATCTCTACCCTTTTCTACACCTGTCATGGGTGGTCACAAAGACAAGTGTTTCAGGGCATCCTGTTCAAGTCCCTGCCCTCAAGCGCTAGACAGACTAACCCTCCTCTTCTTCCATTTATCATGCCCACTAGCTCCATGCTCTGTTCTCAAAGCCTGCATCTGAAATAACCAGAGAAACTGGGGAGTGTTTATAGATGTTAATATGCCCCATATTGTGTTTGCATTGTTCTGAAGGGAAGAAAATGTATAGTTGTTCTATCAAAATTCTAGGCACCCAGGCAGTTCTGCTAGGGAGAAGTCAGCTGTGAGCAGTTCAGCTGTGTCCAATCAGGCCTATCACAGGGAGACCTAGGATTCATCTACAGTAGAATCGATCTTGTTGTGTATGTGTCATTACTAAGGGCAAGGCAGAGGCTTACTTGCAGCCAGGGCATGCTTTGAATGTGATGCAGGGTTAATGACAACGGTCTGAAAAAAATCAGAATGCATCGACTGAAAGGCCGTAGAATTCTAACGAGGGAGATTTTTAAGTCACTTACTCATTAGGGACTCCAGTGTCAAGAGATAGCTAGGCAGGAAAGTGAAAAAACACAAGTAAATTAAACCAGGAATAGGTTTAGATACATGGTAGGGTCAAAAGCTAGTTAGGTGGGAAGTGGAGTATGGGTATGGAAATGGAATAGAAATTTTAATTCTACTAACCAATTTCCTATTGAACACCATTATGTCCTTGGCATTGTGTTAGATTCAAAATTATAGGTCTTGAAACTTACCATCAATATTTTAGTCTCTTTGGGGGCGGGAGGGCGAAGTTTGCACAATCAAGTGCATACCCCGGTTAGAAATAGATTGTTAACTGAGGCAGGAGCCGGAAACGAAAACATAGGAAGCAGGTAAGAAACTTTTCAAAAACATATTCTAGTCTTCATGACTCAGAATCTCTGAGATAGGTTGAGATGAAAATGGGCTTCCCTGGCGTAAAAAGCTTCCCAAGGACGTTCAGGTGTGTACCCTGGTTATGAGCCGCTGAATTAGACCAGCCCTTTCTAATCGTATCTGATCATGAGAATCACCTGAATTGCTTCTTGGGTTTAGATTCCCAGGTTCTACCCACCTCCGGAATTGCTAATTCAGAAGCTCTTGGCGCAGGGCACAGAAATATGTGTTTCTAACAACTACTCCAAGTAATTTATATAAACAGGTAAATTTGAAGAATATCAAGTTAGCTAATACTTCCTTCTTCAAGAACTACTCATTGAGCACCTTCTATTGTGCTGAATGCCAGGAAAACAGAGGAATTCTATCCTTCCGGCCTGCCGAAGCCCACAGAGAAGGCAAATACAAGGGAGGGCTGGGAATTGCAATGAAAGGCTGGTGAGGGGTGAACAGAGGTTTTAACAGGACTATGGTCAAAGGAGATTTGTTGAAAAGGTTGAGAGTTGAACTGGACTGTGAAGCATTTGGTTCTACAGAAAAGAAGGAAGATGTCAGATGGACAAAGATGGGGTGAGTGTGGCTTGTTCTGAAACTTGGAGAGGTGAGCACTGGCATGGGTGCCTCTTTGTGAGGAATGGGCAGTCATCATATTTAATAGGAGAACTGCAGGATGGTCAAAGTATGGGCTCGAGGATTACAGCCTGTGTTGGACTGTCTGCTGTGTCCCTAAGATGCTAGAACCCACATGTACCCAGTTATCTTACTGTAAAATGGAAATAGCAATAGGCAACCTATTAATGACATTTAGTGAGCAAGTATGCTACCTACCCGGAGAAGGCAAAGGCAATGGCACCCCACTCCAGTACTCTTGCCTGGAAAATCCCATGGATGAAGGAGCCTGGTAGGCTGCAGTCCATGGGGTCGCGAAGAGTCAGACACGACTGAGCGACTTCACTTTCACTTTCATGCATTGGAGAAGGAAATGGCAACCCACTCCAGTATTCTTGCCTGGAGAATCCCAGGTTCGAGGAAGCCTAGTGGGCTGCTGTCTATGGGGTTGCACAGAGTCGGATACGACTGAAGCGACTTACCAGCAGCAGCAGCATGCTACATACCAGCTCAGCGGTAAAGAATCTGCCTGCCAATGCAGGAGACGCAGGTTCAGTCCCTGAATCAGGAAAGTCCCCTGGAGGAGGAAATGGCAACCCACTCCAGTATGCTTGTCTGGGAAATCTCAAGGACAGAAGAGCTTGGTGGGCTATAGTCCATGGGGGTCACAAAAGATCAGACATGACTGAGCAACTATAGCATAGGTATGTAGCCTGCAACTATAGGTAACAGCAGCATGCCACCTAGCATAAATGTTATTATATTTTACAGTGTTTACTGCTTACAGAGCACTTTCGCTGGCACAAATTCATTTGCTCCTCACAACAGTCTTGAGAGGTAGATATTATTATTAATCCCTTTTTACAAGTGAGAAAATTGAAGCTAAAAGAGGTCAGGAAATCTAAACAAGCTACTTGGCTTTAACTTGAACCCAAGTCTCTTAATATCACATAATCTATTCTTTCTCTTAGGCCAAAGTGAGGTATTCTGATTATAGAGCAGTTCTTGAGTGCTAATTTAAGAAAGTTAGACATACAGAGAAAGACAAATATTGTATGATATCACTTATATGTGGAATCTAAAAACATGGTACAAATGAACCCATTTACAAAAGAGAAATAGAGACCCAGATATAGAAACAAACCGTTACCAAAGAAGAAAGGAGGGGAGGGATATACTGGGAGATTGAGACTGATATATACAAACTACTATTTACACAATGGGTAACTAATAAGAACCTACTATACAGTACAGGGAACTCTACTCCATACTGTGTAATGGCCTACATGGAAATAGAACCTAAAAAAGAATGGGTATAACTGATTTACTTTGCTGTATAGCAGAAACTAACACAACATTGTAAATCAATTATACTCCAATAAAAATTAATTTAAAAAAAGAAAGACTTAATTCTGCCCATAGTAGGAAGAATTCAAGCAGAAGATGGACATGTTAAAATTACATTGTGAAAAGTTGAATATTCTGGATTAGATGGAAAACGAACACCGCTGTGGGTCTAGGGGGAGAGAGCTAACTACAGTATTTGGGGAATAAACAGAACCAGAAGCACTATGAGTTTGGTGAGGAAACGAAGATTAGGGAAACAGGGGCTGAAAAGAAAAGGAGACACACCCTAGTAAGCAATGAGAGTTGATGCACAAAATGCTTGAAAGGGGACGGTCCAACATTCAAAAATCATGGTGGCTGTTTTCACTTCTAATTGCTAGGATCAAAAGCTAGGGACATTACATTCTGTTTCTCGTGTTTATTTTGGGTGCTTGAGCATTCTTTCTACAACTTTGCACAAAGCTTTATATTTGCCAAGTGCTGCAGTCATTATTATTTATTGTTTCTCACATCAAGGGTCCAAGGTCTCAGCACTTAACTTGAGAAAGTGGTATTAGAATGCCTTGGGGATCTGACTGAGGGTCAGGGAAGCTTTTCAGCATCCTAAACATAAATATCTTCCAAGTAAAAGCATTGATTGGAAGCCCGGATGGATAAAATTAACTGCTGCAAACTTGAAGACTTCTGGCTTGCACTCTAGGTAAAAGGGGAAGAGCTTTATGGAGCCTATTAATGCCATATTCAATGACATGAGGCAGCATTATGCTAACCCTCTCCCCGAATCCTATCTACTGCATTATCTACCGCTTCTTACTGTGGTTCAGCGTCCAAGAAGGTTCCCCCATCCATAGCCAGGTGGGAGTCATACGACCTCTGCTTCTTTGTCAAGAAATGGGTTTGATTTCTGGAGACGTCACATTGATGGCTGAAGGTCACAAAGCTAGTAAGTTGCAGAGTCAGTATTCAAACCAGTCTTCATATCTATCTTCATTGCCCTTTTAAGCTTTCTGGGAAATAATGGCATTTGAAAGTAATTTTTAAATAAAGTAGGTATTGATGGAAACTCTCAAACAGCACAGAAGTGCTTGAATCAGGAAGCAAAGTTACCTTCTCACTTCCTCTCAGAGAAAATCACTGCTCCAGTTTGATGACATCCTGTTAGGCGCTGTCTGGTGCAGGTAAGCATGTGCACATGTAAATCTGCATCATGTCTTCTTTGAAAAAGTAAGAAGTCTCCTTCTATTCGTACAATTCTGTAACTTACTGTATTTCCCCTAAACAATGCATCCCAGAGAGTTTTAACATATAGATCATCCTGCTGACCTTCAAATTTATTTTCCAAGGCACAGAAACGTATTTAACCAATTCCTTATTAATGAGCATTTAAGTTGCTTTGATTTATCTTATTCTTTTTTTATGAAAGTATAGTTGATTTACAACATCATATTAGTTTCATGTGTAGCACAGTGATTCAGTTATGCAAACACACATGGATATATATTCTTTCTTAAAATTCTTTTCCCTTATAGGTTATTATAAAATATTTAGTCCTCTGAGCCATATAGTAGATCCTTGTTGATTACATATATTATAAATAGTAGTGTATATATTTATCCCAAACTCCTGATTTATTCCCCCCTTGCCCTTGAATAATTATAGGTTTTTTTGCTATGTCTGTGAGTCTGTTTCTGTTTTGTAAATAAGTTCATTTGTATCTTTTCTTTTTAGATTTGCAGTTAGTACTGTGCATTGTGATTTATTTTATTCTGTGAAAAAAAAATACTTCTTTAACTATTGTTGGCCATGTATCTTTTTGAACTAGTACTATTATGGGGGATATTCCTAGAAATTGAGTTGCTGGATCAAAAGGAATATTTATCTTTTATTTTTATGGATATTTCCAAGTGCTGAATAGCTCTCTACAGTGTTTGTCTCAATTTATTATTCCACCAACAGAATACAATGCAATTACCCCCATAATCTCACCACCACCAAGTATTACTAATTTTTTTAATTTTTCTAGTGTGATAAGCGAGGTGTTCATTCATTGACTCTTCGTTCATTCAATCAACACAAATGCCTACCATGTGACAGAAACAATTTTAGTTCCTGGAGATACTTGAGTGTAAACACAAAGTCTCTGTCCATATAAAGATTAACTATTTTAGAGATAGAAAGTATAATATATGTAATAACAAATATATACTGGATATATGATAGGTCATGTGGCAATAAGTGTTGTGGAGAAAAATAACTGTATAATGGTAATAAGGAGTGAGGGAAGGAGGGTTAGAATTTAGTACAGTGTGCACAGAGAAGCCCTGTTCATCAGGGATACCTGAGCAGACATCTGAATGAATAAGGGACTGAGTCAAGCCTTTGCTAAGGGAAGAGTCTTTCTGGTTCAGAGCAGAGAAAGTGCTACCAAAAGCCCTAGGACAGGAGCCCACCTGGTCTCTTCGGGAGCAGTGGAAAGGAGCTATGGCTGCACTCGATGAGCAGATGAGGAAGGGGATGGAGAGGTTTCATGTACAAGCCTTTGGTTTTAACTCCAAATGAAAAGAAAATCTTTGGAGTGTTTCAAGCCAAGGCAAGGCATATTTTAAAGGATTGCCCTGGCTCCTGGGTGGTGAATAGACCATCCAGGCAAGGCGGGGCAAAGGTGGGCGGTGGCTGAGAGATGAGTGAGGAGACAATGCAAAAATCTAAGGGAAGTGAGGTGGTGGCTGAGCCCAGGGTAGTAACAGGGGAGGCAAGCAGAATGATCAGATACTTTTGAATGTTGAGCTTACAGGATTTGCTGATGCTTTGAATATAGGACATGAGAAAACCAGGTATATCAAGAATGCCCCCAGGATTAGGGGGCTGAACAACAGAACATCATTGCCATTTCCTAAGATAGGGGCAATTGCCAGAGGAACAGGTTTGGGGTTGGTGGGAAGTTTAGAGTTTAGTTTTGGTCATGGTGAGTCTGTGAAAAGACTAACGAGCCAGCCAGCCAGGTGACCCCCGGAAGTGCCCTCTGAGTTGCCTGGTGATGAGCTAGCTGGATGGGTGGGTCCCAGTGCCCCTTGAAGAAGCTCAGGGCTCCAGATACTGTCAGTACCACTGCCATCTGGGAGAGTGGAAGAGCAACAGGAGAAGAGGAATGTGGTAGTAGGAATGCTGTCTTGGTCACACGCATTATTTGTTTTAGTAGCCAAGTTCAGCTACATGTGTGTGTATGTCCATCACACATTAGGACTGGCCTAGATATTCTTGGGCTCCATGGACCTCTGTGTCTAGGAATAAGACAACTTTTTTTGTTTGTTTTCTAATTTTTATCGGAGTATAGTTGCTTTTCAGTGTTGTGTTAGTTTCTGCTCTGCAGCAAAATAAATCAGCTATATATGTACAAGCATCCCCTCATTTTTTGGATTTCCTTCCTGTTTCGGTCACCACAGAGAACTGAGTAGAATTCCTTGTGCCCTTCAGTAAGTTCTCATTAATTATCTCTTTCATACATAGTATTGTGTATATGAGAATTAGACATCTTTGAATTAAACTTTTTATAATGTGACTATTTGGGGATTGTATTTGCTTATTTTCTCTTTACTAGGAAAAATTTACTAGACTCTGCTTTTAATACAGCCTCTAATCTAGGCTGAAAAGCACAGGGGATAGGCTGATGCTGACCGGGGACTGGCTTCTCCACTCATCCACCAATTTCATCCTGTAAACTATAAGAGAAAGTTCTTATAGTCATGCCATATATTGTCCTGAACCTTATGTCAGGGACAGTTACATCTTAGATGAATCCATCTTCACACATCCCTCCTTGATTAAGCTCATTCTTATGTGTCAGGAACCAGAGGAAAATAAGACCTAGTTCCCTGTCCTCACTGGGGTCATAGTTCAATAAAGGAGACAAGCTTATAAGCATAATGATAATAAAATGAGGAAAATGCAATTTATAATATTATAGAAACACAGAATGAAAACCTAATTGATTCTGATAGAGTTTGGAACGCTTCCAGTGGAAGTGAAATAGCCAAGTCATAAAGATGAGAGGAGATTGTCTGGGTAAATGGGAAGAAAGTCCATTGCTGGTAGAGGAGACAATTTGGGTAGAGGTAAGAAACGACAGAGAGTACATGCAGAACTATACATGTGATGATGTTGCTGGAGTTCAAGGCCAAAATTGGCAAGCCATGGGCTGAGGACTCCAGCAAGAACCACCAGTGATGGAGGCCTCTTGCACTAGATCCAAGAGCTTGGATTTCATCCAGGGCTTAGGATTCCAATGAAGGATTTACCTGTGAGGTGGGCAGGTCAGCCTTCACCTACAGGACAAAGTTACATATTACTGGACTTAACATTATTTAAAGAAGTCCTGCCCTTTCATATTATATAAGAAAAGCAGAATAATGCTGTAAATCAAGTGAAGGACTTGAAGCCTCATTCCTCTTCTGTTTTCCATATGAACTTGTGCTAGTTAACAACTCTGAACCACAATTTCCTCATCTGTAAAACTGGGATAATAATCTTCATATACTTCGTGGAATTTCTGTGAGATCCAAATGAACAATAATGTTCATAAAGGCCTTTTATAAGAGGTAGTATTATAATTCAAATTAAAGTTCATTTCAGTCGCTCAGTCATGTCCAACTCTTTGTGACCCCATGAACTGCAGCACTCCAGGCCTCCCTGTCCATCACCAACTCCCGGAGTCCTAATAACACTTTTCAAACAATTTTATATATCAATGTTATTTGTGTATACATTTGTCTTTACTGTGAGATCCTAGAAGCATTTATCCATCTTTATGCCCTCATCATGTGTTACATTTTGTTTTATATTGACTATGTAGATGCATAATAATGATTATTTAATTGAATCGATGTTGGTGGTCACTTATCTTCCTTGTTGCTAAATTTTATAATGTAACACCTAGAGCATTGAAAGGTAAGTCTAAGTAGTATATACAACAGTTCTCAGATGTTTCTAGAGAAAACAAGTCTTATGCATTTGTTTATTTGGCTTTCTGTTTAGAATTAATGCTCTCCCTCCTTCTAAAAATGTATGAAGCATCTTGTATGATTAAACAAAATGTTAAAGGACCATGAACATCAAAACAAAATCAATCCCATTAAAATGAACAAAGGAATTCAAAAAGTAGATGAATATTATCAAGCACCTGGAATGGGTTAGTTTCTGCATTTAAGACCATTAGTGCTGAAAGCATCAATGATTCTTTTCTCTTTGTTTAATTTGTCCATAGTGGACAGTAGTTTTAAGGGAAGGGAAACAATCTATTATTTCATCTCATGCCAGAACCTCAGATTTGTTTTATTCCAAGTGTTGATCAATTTAATCTCCAGATTCTACCACACTGTATAGAAAGTGTTTTGGTGAACTTCCTGTCACTGGACCTTGAAAGTGGCATTTTTTAAATTATTGAGCTGCACTCACTCTTGAGACAATGGTGCCTTAAAAGCTTGGTACATGGTTAAAACACTGCAGGATTATCTTGGAAAAACATATTACAGCCTCATTAAAACGCATTAGTTTATCATGATTTACAGTGAGAAAACTAAGAAATAAATTATTGAGTAACTTATTAACACAAAAGAATTCTGTCACGCTAAATTATGAACTGTAGTTTAAGGCTTCAACTGTAGGCTTCAGAAGCAGACTATATAAGGGATATTCTTCAAATGCCCCACTACCCAAGAATGGTCATAGGACTCTTGAATATCAGTATCTGGAGAAAGAATATGTGTTTCCTACTAGGCTCTTCACAAATTATTTCAAAATAAATGGGACTTAACTTCACAAAGTTGTTATAAGAGATAAATAATGTGGGTAGGGCCTGATACATTTCTATGGAAGGGAACTGATGAGCTTCCAGTCTCCTTAACACTTCTCAAAATCAAGCTTTTATTGACACAGCTGGAAAATCCACAGAAAGCCAACAGCTATAGAGTACCTACTAGTTGTCAGCATAGTATATATATCTATTTACTCTTCACAACTACTTGCTCAGTAAACTATTTTTGCAGTGAAGAAGCTGAGAGTCTGAAGGATAGAGAACTTACCCAAGTTAGTTAGGGATAGAGTCTGTCTGATCTATCTGACTTCAAAGAACATCCACTTCACCATACAGCTTGTACACTGAAATAGCTCATTTATCCGTCATGCTTGGAAAAAGAAGTTTTCCCTTTAGGCACAGAAAATCTTAAATGGAAATAATTCTAGAATACATTGCTTTTCTACCTTAAAAATCAGGACATGCTGAAGGGAGATTAACTTTTTTAAAAAGTAAAAGATTATTACATAAATGAAGGACTAGTTCACTTATGCATAGGTGTAGGTTGACTAGAACTCACAAGACTGCCCCCCCATGGCTATGAGGTAGACCCCATGATCGGTCATTTTGTACTGTTCCAGGCAGGATCAACAACTTAGTGAAGCTCAAGTGACAAGATAGAAAGATTCTGAGCCCCAGAAAACTTCACAGAGCAGAGCCAACAAACTGGTTATATGCTTACACACCAAAAAAATGACTATACCCAGTGTTGGTAAAGTTTTTTGTAAAGGATCATGCAGTAAATATTTTGGCTTTGCAAACCACATGATTGGTGTCAGGACTACTAATGCTGCTGTCATAGCACAAAAGCAGCCATAGATGATTCATAAGTAAATGAATGTGGGTATGTTCTAATAAAACTTTATTTATAAAGACAGGTAATGGGCCAGATTTGGCCCCAAGGCCATGGTTTTCTGACTCTTGATTTATATAATTGAAAGCATACTCTTAGGTCTGTCAGAAAAACTGAACCTATATTCTAAGTGCAAACCTGAAACTTGTTAAATCTATTTTCCTTACCATCTGGTTGCTATCTAGACATTTTCTTTTTCCTCATGAATGTGGAAAGAAATAGTTTCAGTTGCATGACCTCTTAAATAAAGTAATATGATCATCTTTCTATACAATTATTCATTGCATGAAAGATCAAAGTAGCTTCTCCCTTCAGTCAAAAGAATCCACATCTTCATAGTTTTTTATCAATCTATTATTTTTTATTTTGGCAGAACTCAGCATGATAATTTTTAGTATCAGAACCCCCATTACAACCTTGTCAGTTTCAACCCATTTTACTTTATTTTATAAATATTATCAGTCACACAAGTCAGGCAGTGAGTTACTTTTCTTTCTATCACTTATTGCTCTGCAAAGTGAGAAATTTAATTTAGGTGGGCTTCCCTGGCAGCTCAGATGGTAAAGAATCTGCCTGCAATGAAGAAGACGCAAGTTCAATCCCTGGATCAAGCAGATAACCCACTCAGTACTTTTGCCTGGCAAATTCCATGGACAGAGGAGCCTGCAGGTTCCATGGAGTCACAAAGCATCAGACATGACTGGGTGACTAACACTTTCTTTCTTTCAAAAATTTATTCCTTGTGAATTTTTAAAAGGCATGTATTAAAGCAGTCATTTCTGGAACTATAGCATCAATAGACTTCCCATCTTAGTTTCCATTTATGGGGCTTAGTTTTCTGAGCCTCTGTAGTTATGTCCAAGTTTATTATAGTAACCTGAGAATGTGCAATTTTTTACGTGTATAACTGAGGGTTTATTATAAAACAGAACTAATACATGACTTCATGAGAAAATGTATGATTCCTATATTTGGGATCTTTCTACATTTAAAATTAAATTAACTGTGGCTGTGATGGAGAAACTAATATCAGAACAAACAAATAATCAGAAAATTTAGATTAAAAAGCAAAAGAACAACCAAATAGGTAACAAATCTAGATTAAAAAGAAAAACAAAAATAAGCAAAAAAAAAATCTGCAGGAAGCCATTGAGAGACAGTTAGAATGTGAGGGGTCAAGATACTAGAGAGAAGGAAATGTTACTATTTCTAAATAAGTTCATTTGTATCATACTTTAGATTCCAAATATATGACATCATATAGTATCTGTCTTTCTCTTTCTGACTTCATTTAGTATGATAATCTCTATGTTCGTCCAAGTTGCTGCAAATGACATTAATTCATTATTTCTTACGTCAGAGTAGTATTCCATTATATATATATACACATATATATATGTATTATATGAAATTGAACGGTTCTATACAGACCTATAAGATCTTCTAGAACTAACACCCAAAAAAGATGTCCCTTTCATTATAGGGGACTGGAATGCAAAAGTAGGAAGTCAAGAAAGACCAGGAATAACAGGCAAATTTGGTCTTGGAGTACAAAATGAAGCAGGGCAAAGGCTAATAGAGTTTTGCCAAGAGAATGCACTAGTTATAGCAAACACCCTTTTCCAACAACACAAGAGAAGACTCCACAATGGACATCACCAGATGGCCAATACTGAAATCAGATTATATTCCTTGAGCCAAAGATGGAGAAATCAGATTATACTATTTGCAGCCAAAGATGGAGAAGCTCTACACAGTCAGCAAAAATAAGACTGGGAGCTGATTGTGGCTCAGATCATGAATTTCTTATTGCCAAATTCAGATTTAAATTGAAGAAAGTAGGAAAAACCACTAGATCATTCAGGTATGACCTAAATCAAATCCCTTATACAGTGGAAGTGAGAATTAGGTTTAAGAGACTAGATCTGATAGAGTGCCTGATGAACTATGGACGGCAGTTCATGACATTGTACAGGAGACAGTGATCAAGACCATCCCCAAGAAAAAGGAATAGAAAAAGGCAAAATGGCTGTCTGAGGAGGTCTTACAAATAGCTGTGAAAAGAGAAGTGAAAAGCAAGCGAGAAAAGGAAAGATATAAACATCTGAATGCAGAGTTCCAAAGAACAGCAAGGAGAGATAAGAAAGCCTTCCTCAGAGATCAATGCAAAGAAATAGAGGAAGACAACAGAATGGGAAAGACTAGAGATCTCTTCAAGAAAATAAGAGATACCAAGGGAACATTTAATGCAAAGATGGGCTCGATAAAGGACAGAAATGGTATGGACCTAACAGAAGCAGAAGATATTAAGCAGAGGTGGCAAGAATACACAGAAGAACTGTACAAAGAAGATCTTCATGACCCAGATAATTATGATG
>SJYT01041826.1:0-45065 GCA_006410635.1 Cephalophus harveyi
ACTCCCAGGTGCACAGTGGATAAGAGATATGGGAACTTAGCAACAAGCATTGGCCCAGTAATGAAATCCTACACCAGCAGTACTCTAATAACTTTTAACTCTTTGAAAGGCTCTGTGTTTTAGGCTTCCCGTGCCTCTCACAGTTGGAAGGCTGTAAATAATCACATGCGTAGCTGCAAGAGTCTGGATATACCTGCCAAGCAAACTACAATGCTAACAGAGGGGGTTTGATTTGAAATATTCCTCTCATGTCCAGGAGACTTATTAGCTATAGCCCTAAGTTGATTTTCTCCAGAGAAAGGTGGTCAGGGTTAGCCCCCTGTTAATGTCAGAGGAGTTGGTGAAAATCATGAAATAGTAAAACAGACAGATTCTGGTTTGGGGGTGGATGCTCACGAAAGCCTAGGGAGCCCGTTGAGTCCTGAAGCCTTGCTTAACGGTTCTCTTCCACATGACCCTGTCATGGGTGGGATCTCCCGTGGTGGCTCCCGGCAGGAAACCCTTCCATGGATTATAGAGCAAGGGGTCTGGGAGTGTTTTAAGCCTCATACAGGCGTAAATGGCAGGTTCAGGGTTCAGTAGAGGTATTTGCAGATGTTGTTGAAAGCCCCTTAGCTGCCATAATTGGCCCCTTGGCCCACCGTGTGTGGTGGGCACATGCCTGAGTTGGCCGCCTGCACTTTCCTGAGCTTCACGTTCACCTCTTGCAAAAGCGTCCGTGGCTTCCAGTTGCTTGTAGAAATCCAGAAGTTATTTACTGGTGGGGTTTAAAGAGTTCCTGGTATATCTTCAACTTGCCAACTCCCACGTTTCTCCTTTGAACCTTCTGGGGGTAAAAGGAGGGAAGTTTAGAGAGATTTCAGAGGCATTTGAAATATTCCCTCAAGAAAAGGTAGGGAGCTGACTCCTGGTCCCCACGAACTGGCGCCTGCCTCCCCTTCCAGCTCAGTCCTAGCTGTCCCACCCTTTATGCTGCTCTCCCCTCCTCGGTTCACCCACACCCACTGGAGCCCATCCTCCTTTCTCAAGACCCTGCCCTGCAAAGTTGGCTACTACGCAGCCTCAGGACCTGTCATGGGTGGGATCTCCCGTGGTGGCTCCCGGCAGGAAACCCTTCCATGGATTTTAGAGCAAGGGGTCTGGGAGTGTTTTAAGCCTCATACAGGCGTAAATGGCAGGTTCAGGGTTCAGTAGAGGTATTTGCAGATGTTGTTGAAAGCCCCTTAGCTGCCATAATTGGCCCCTTGGCCCACCGTGTGTGGTGGGCACATGCCTGAGTTGGCCGCCTGCACTTTCCTGAGCTTCACGTTCACCTCTTGCAAAAGCGTCCGTGGCTTCCAGTTGCTTGTAGAAATCCAGAAGTTATTTACTGGTGGGGTTTAAAGAGTTCCTGGTATATCTTCAACTTGCCAACTCCCACGTTTCTCCTTTGAACCTTCTGGGGGTAAAAGGAGGGAAGTTTAGAGAGATTTCAGAGGCATTTGAAATATTCCCTCAAGAAAAGGTAGGGAGCTGACTCCTGGTCCCCACGAACTGGCGCCTGCCTCCCCTTGCAGCTCAGTCCTAGCTGTCCCACCCTTTATGCTGCTCTCCCCTCCTCGGTTCACCCACACCCACTGGAGCCCATCCTCCTTTCTCAAGACCCTGCCCTGCAAAGTTGGCTACTACGCAGCCTCAGGTTTTCCATTAAGTGTCTGAAGAGGCCCAGGTTGGAACCAGCAGCTAGGAGTTTCGCTCCCTGTGTGCTAACCTCCTGCCTTCCCTTAACCCTCCCCAGCAGACACCACCGAGCACAGACGCTCCTTCTGTTAGTGAGGACCAGCACCAGAGCCTCTTGGAACAAGGCATACCTGCCCCAGTGGTCCCTAAGGTCTTTCCTTGGTCAACCTGACTTCCTGGTCTTTTAATGTCCAATCATCTTTCCCATGAGCTTCTGTGATAGCTCAGTTGGTAAACAATCCGCCTGCAATGAAGGAGAGCCCGGTTCAATTCCTGGGTCAGGAAGATCCACTAGAGAAGGGATAGGCTACCCATTCTTGGGCTTCCCTTGTGGCTCAGCTGGTAAAGAATCTGCCTGCAATATGGGAGACCTCGGTTCGATCCCTGGGTTTGGAAGATCGCTTGGAGGAGGAAAAGGCTACCCACTCTAGTAGTCTGGCCTGGAGAATTCAATGGACTGTATAGTCCAGGGGGTCGCAAAGAGTCGGACACAGCTGAGCAACTTTTACTTTCACCTTTCCCATGGCCCAGTCCCAAAACCAGAGAAGGCAATGGCACCCCACTCCAGCACTCTTGCCTGGAAAATCCCATGGACGGAGGAGCCTGGTAGGCTGCAGTCATGGGGTTGCTAAGAGTTGGACACAACTGAGCAACTTCACTTTCACTTTTCACTTTCATGCACTGGAGAAGGAAATGGCAACTCACTCCAATGTTCTTGCGTGAAGAATCCCGGGAACGGGGGAGCCTGGTGGGCTGCCATCTATGGGGTCACACAGAGTCAGACACGACTGAAGTGACTTAGCAGTCCCGAAACACCTTTGATGGGTGAGAAGTGTCTTCATGTGGCCAAGAAAAACAGCTCCCATGCTCTCTTCACACANCCGTCTATGGGGTCGCACAGAGTCGGACACGACTGAAGCGACTTAGCAGTCCCAAAACACCTTTGATGGGTGAGAAGTGTCTTCATGTGGCCAAGAAAAACAGGTTCCACGCTCTCTTCACACGCTATGTACAGTACAGTTACCCCTGAATGGTAACACCACCTCGGTCTTTTGTTTCTGTTTCATTATTTGCTTTGTGATCTTATGCGACTTATCTGGTTAGCATGATGGCATGTCAGTTTTGAAGCTTTGTGCTGCTAACTCCTAAACGTGGTTGCCTTCCAGGTCCCAAACCAGTGGTGTTCCTACAGCATGGCTTGCTGGCAGACTCCAGTGACTGGGTCACAAACCTGCCCAACAGCAGCCTGGGCTTCGTCCTGGCAGATGCTGGTTTTGATGTGTGGATGGGGAACAGCAGGGGCAACACCTGGTCTCGGAAACACAAGACTCTTTCAGTTTCTCAGGATGAATTCTGGGTCTTCAGGTATCTTTTGAGTCGATTATGGGAGGGATCTATTTCCTTGGTACCCTTAGTGTAAATATTGGGGAGGCAAATAGATGGGGAATTCAAGATCATTTGACAGGAAACCAGTGGTTTATGGAAGGTTCTACACCTTAACCTTCTCCCTTCCTTCATAAACACGTACTCTAAATATTAGGAATTTAATAGCAGTAAGGTAAATTATAAAAAAATGGTTACATGGAAGGATTAGATTCAATAAGGAATTTTAATTATTTTGGCATTCCTGGTGGTGTGGGTTCTGCTGAGTAAATTGTGTCCCATAACCTTCTCCTTTCCTTCATAAACATGTCCTCCAAATGTTCACTTTTCTTATTTCCAGAAGTTCTCTTCTCTCTCTTAATTCCAGCTGGACCAGTTAATCACTGCATGACGTTAGGCATGCATGTGGCATAAGCCCTCTGTGTCTGTAAAATGGGGATNATAACCTTCTCCTTTCCTTCATAAACATGTCCTCCAAATGTTCACTTTTCTTATTTCCAGAAGTTCTCTTCTCTCTCTTAATTCCAGCTGGACCAGTTAATCACTGCATGACGTTAGGCATGCATGTGGCATAAGCCCTCTGTGTCTGTAAAATGGGGATAATAAATACCTATCTTGTAAGGTCACTGGGGGCTTAACATAGAAGATGCAAGCTGGAAAGAGACTGGCAGAGAGCCTGACACATTGGGAGTGGTAACAGCACGCATGCACACAGGCTCAGGGCTGTGTCCACATACCAGACATTGGAGAAAGTCAACGCCAGGGACTCCTTCAGGCTTGCTTCCCATTTGTAATACCAGAACCTACCCAAGGCCATAAAACACAAGAATGAGAGCTTTTTACCAAAGGCCTGCCCAGGAATATATTTGTTGTTACATTATTTGTAATAGCAAAAAGTTGGAGACTCCCAAATGCTCATCAGCAGTGAATGGACAAATAAAGTGTGATGTATTGACACAGTCACCAACTGACAGCTATATGCGATGGCAGAGATGAAGTCTGATGCAGAAAGATACACACTGTTTGATCACATTCATAGAAAATTTCAAAAATGGATCGCACTATGAAAAATGAGGAAAGGGGTTCTTTTCAGGAGGCATGGTTATCAAGAAGCCCAGAGAGGCTTCTGCAATCTGGTAATGTTCAGTTTTCTGCACTCAAGGCTGGTGTGCCCAGCTGTGTTCAGCTTGTAATGACTCATCAGACCCACACACTTGTTATTTGTATGCTGTTGTATTTGTATGCAATGTCTCCATGAAAGGTTTCCTTTTTTCGGATTACAGTTTTGATGAGATGGCAAATTATGACCTACCAGCTTCAATTAACTTCATTCTGAATAAAACTGGCCAAGAACAACTGTATTATGTGGGTCATTCTCAAGGCACCACAATAGGTATGTACATAGTAAAAATGGAAGGTTGATAAAATGTCTTGTTAGAGAATTTGTGTTTGCCCTTAAAAGTGAAATATTAAAAAATGTTAGTTCAGATGGAGTTTTGTGTTTGTTTTATAATGCCAAGCAGAAATAATGAAAATGGCAAAGAATTTTTGTAAAACTGAGTCTTCTCTGGAAATTCAGACTTAAACATAAATAGAGAGGGTAGATAGACAACAAGAAGTTTTATAAATGTAGGAGCTTTTATAAAGAAAACAAGGAAATATGCTGATTTTGTTAAGTGAAGTAGACTAAAGCTAATTATAAGGATGTCATAATATGCTTTATGTATAGTTTTTAAAAGTCACAAGCATTTTTAATTTATGCTGATGATAAAAGTAACATGTGGTCATTGTAACAGAAACAAAATTTAGCAAAGTTTCAAGAAAAAAAAATCGCCCATAATTTGAGCAAACAAGTTCCCCTGAATAGGGACTAAAGACCTGGGTCATAATTGGTTTAATTCCCTCTTTAAGGGTAAGCTATGACTAATATCCTTGTGTTCCTATCACACAGTCTCCTTAGAATACTTTCCTAGAAGAAAACTATGATATGAAAGGTAAAAATGCTTTAAAGTATCTGCAGATATGTGGTCAAGTAGCCTTGCTCTCATTACCACCGCTCCGCTCTTTGCCAGCTTGAGAGCCTTCAAGCAAAAAGTGACACGGATATAACTGCCCTTCTTATTAATGGACTTAACCACTTTCTCATCTATATTCCTTCTTCCTTGACTGGTTTATTGGTGTCCTTTGCCCCACTGCTTTCAAAGTTGACATTCTGGGGGCCAAGTTTAAGGCAAGAAGTGACCTAAGAGGAAGCTGAAGGATGTTTTAGAGCTGCTGCTGCTGCTGCTGCTAAGTCGCTTAAGTCGTGTCCGACTCTGTGCGACCCCATAGACGGCAGCCCACCAGGCTCCCCCGTCCCTGGGATTCTCCAGGCAAGAACACTGGAGTGGGTTGCCATTTCCTTCTCCAATGCATGAAAGTGAAAAGTGAAAGGGAAGTCGCTCAGTCGTGTATGACTCTTAGCGACCCCATGGACTGCGGCTCACCAGGCTCCTCCGTCCATGGAATTTTCCAGGCAAGAGTGCTGGAGTGGGGTGCCATTGCCTTCTCCGTTTTAGAGCTAGAGGATTCTAAATATATAAGTTCCTTTTGAGTCCATGGTGATTGCTTTGAATACCTTTGTACGTCGTTCTTAGTGATGAAGGGATGGGGACCAGGGGTGGAGCTATTAGAAATACAGTCTTCAGTCTCTGGCTTACATCATATAGGAATGGGAAACACCTCCTGGTTCTAGCAACTTGGATTTCTTCCAGTGTATATCTAGGTTGAAAATCGAAACAAGCACTTGACAAATACTTGAGTTACTAATGTAACCAAACTCAGTGTGTGTACACGTAGGTGTTCTGTGTGTGCATGTGTGCTCAGTTGTGTCCAAATCTTAGCAACCCCGTGGACTGTGAGCCCTCCAGGCTCCTCTGACCATGGAATTTTCCAGGCTAGAATACTGGAGTCGGTAGGTAGCCATTCTGTTCTCCAGGGAATCTTCCCAGCCCAGGGATCAAACCTGTGTCTCTGGAGTCTCTTGCGTTGGCAGGCAGATTCTTTACTACTGTGCCACCTGGGAAGCTACATAGGCATTCAGAGGCCCTCATTTCTAGAGTTTTGCTTCCTGGCATCGCTTGCATAGATAATCAACAAGGACCTACTGTATAGCACAGGGAACTATACTCAATATCTGGTGAAAGTGAAAGTCACTCAGTCAGGTCCAACTCTTTGCCGCCCCATGGACCATACAGTCCAAGGAATTCTCCAGGCCACAATACTGGAGTGGATAGCCGTTCCCTTATCCAGGGTATCTTCCCAGCCCAGGGATCAAATCCAGGTGTCCCACATTGCAGGCAGATTCTTTACCAGCTGAGCCACCAGGGAAGCCCAAGAATACTGGAGTGGGCAGCCTATCCCTTCTCCAGCAGATCTTCCTGACCCAGGAATTGAACTGGAGTCTCCTGCATTTCTGGCGGATTCTTGACCAGCTGAGCTACCAGGGAAGCCCAGTGTGGGAGACCTGGGTTTGATCCCTGAGTTGGGAAGATCCCCGGAGAAGGGATTGGCTATCCACTCCAGAATTCTGGCCTGGAGAATTCCATGGACTTCTGCGATTCATGGGGTCGCAAAGAGTCGGACACGACTGAGCGACTGAACTGAACTGAACTGTATAGTCCGTGGGGTTGCAAAGAGTCGGGCACAACTGAACCTGAACGACTTTCACTATTATTTGCATGGTTCTCAAGTTGCCACTAGAGGGCAACATGCACACCCACCCTTGCCTTTGCAGAAGGAAGTCCAGGAAGATGGAATTCTGTTATTTTCCTTTTGTTCTCACAGGTTTTATAGCGTTTTCACGGATCCCCGAGCTGGCCAAAAAGATTAAAATGTTTTTTGCCCTGGCTCCTGTGGCTTCAGCTGAGTTCATGACTAGTCCTCTAATTAAATTAGCACGAGTTCCAGAACTTTTTATCAAGGTATTTGGACCTACCCCACCCCTACTCCCTTCCTTCACAGATTTCCTTTGGTGCTGAAGAATTGGCCTTTAGTGGAAAAATGTGCCTTCCTCCCCCACCAGTGATTAGTGGCTTTCCTTCTTTCCATGATTTTTCTTCCCTGCTTCACCCCTGCTTCCAGATCCTGGGGAGTCAGGGAAGGTATCCTTAACTCTACACTGGAGCCTCCTGTTCTCATGGTTAACACATCAATGAAGCACCCCACTTGCTAAGAAAGAGAGCACGAGGAAGACCAGGAGAAAGGCAGCTTAAACCTCCTTGAAGTTGCCCTTTATTCCATAGGATGGGGCTGTGCCTAGAGGAATAGGCAGGAGATGGGAGACGGGAGCTTCCACGTGCCTGACCTTGGCCACACGGATGGTGATCTAAAGACATAGTTACTATTATATTTCATTATATGACCCCTACGCATGGGCTGATAACATCATCAGAGATCAATGTGTGAAGCCCCTAAGCTGTACTCAAGGAGGCAGTAATTTTTATGAGAAGTTGAAAACCAGCTGAGGCCAGATGCACTATCTATATTCTGAACATGATAACATTTATACACACACATTTGAAACCCCATACAGGAATATACACTTAATGTATACATATCTCTTGGCCACTTAAGAAATATGTTCACAAGACATACAGACCCTTCTCTGACCTCAGAATCCAGATTCTCTGTCCCAGTGTTCAGACAGGCAGATAAGATATGGGCCCCTCTAACCAGATTTATTTTAAATACCTTGGATAATAGAAGCTTCAGTTTTCATTATAAACAATTAGAGATTACAAACAAAGTGCCTTCAACTACCAAGGCTTCTCCTAGTACTTTCCTCATGGTGCTCAGTTTGGGGTCTTTTCCTATGGACCTTGTGGGTGAATTTACATACCTGTATAGGTCCAGGGAGAAACATATTTTTAACGTAGACAGTATCCAACTGTGTAACTTGAGTACCTTGATAAAGACCTTATTTCCAAATATGTCACATAGTGAGATAAAAGGAATGTCTTTTGGGGAAGGGACACAATTCAACCCATAAAACTGCCTTTGTAAGCATTTGAATTTTTCATTCTGCTTATCCTTCTGGATAGGCATTAGTAAAAATGTAAATTATAAGGAGATAATTTGAGTTCACTATAAGGAAGATCTTTTTCCTGTTTCATGATATGTACATATGTGAAGATCTGCCTGGAACTCATGGTGATTACCCCAGAAATACTCGAGCACAGGTCCAGGGGCCATTGATCAGGCCTGGTGTACACAAGGAGTCAGCAAACATTTTCTGTAAATATTTTTGGCTTTATGGGTCATATCATTGCCATTGCAGCCACCGAACTCTGCCATTATCACGTGAAGACAGCAAGGGACAGTGTGTAAAGAGATAAGCTCAGCTGTGTTCTAATAAAGCTTTATAGAAACGGCATGCTGACAGAGGAGGCATGGGGCTGTATTGCTTAATGGGTGCAGAGTTTCAGTCTGAGACGCTGAAAGAGTTCTGAAGACAACAATGTGAATGTACTGATGCTCAACTGAACACTGAAAAATGGTTCAAATGGTAAATTTTATATCAAGTATTAAAAAGCCCCAAAAAGGAGTGGGCAGGATTTGGTGCACTGGCCAGTGGAATTTGATTAGACATACGTGTTCTAAGGAAACACACTGCTGACCAATTACAGTTTCGACTCTTTCTCAGAAGTCACTAGCCATCTATCAATGTCAGATGAAACCTTTTGGGGATGGCCCTGGGATGAGGGATCATTCAGGCCCTTTCCCACCGTAAAAGCCTTCTGTGGACCTATTTGATTTGCTGCCTTCGTTTTTGCATTTGAGACGTTAACATCTGTAACATCTGCTGTTGCCTTAGTAAGCGTATCACACAGGAATCCTGGTTTGAATGACTACTGGTGGCCCTTTCTCATCTGAGTCCCTCTGTGGGGATAGATGGCATGTGTCTGCTTGTGAGGCGGGACCTGGAGGCCAGTACATCATAATGAAATGCTGAGAGAGTCTTTTTATTTTATAGGATTTATTTGGGACCAAAGAATTTTTGCCACAGAGTACATTTTTGAAGTGGCTGAGTACACATATTTGCACTCATGTCATTCTGAAGGAGCTTTGCGGAAATATCTTTTTTGTTCTGTGTGGATTTAATGAGAGAAATTTGAATATGGTATGTATGTTTACAATAACACTTGCTTTAAACTTTCAGTGATTTTATTTTATCTGTGAATATGTGTCTTTGTGTTGAAGGATGTGGCAGAGGCAGGAGTGACCTCAGTAGAGCTCTCAAGAATCTCATTTCAGAGGCACAAGAATCCACCTTGACAGGTGCCTGAAGCACCATCTGTGGCTAGCCTCTGGCCAGCTCTTTGTCGGTTTCCTACATTGCACTTGTGTAAAAACTATGCAATAAGGAGATTGTTCATCATTTAAATTCTGGTATTTATATTTTTTAAGGAATTTTTTCTTTAAAACAATAGACACATTTAGCTGTGTTTAAATTTTGGAATGTCCACTGATACACCAACACCCATTTATATACATTTACTTATTTATTTTATAAAATGTAAACCCTTGGCCTGCAATGTGCTGATGTATTGTAATTACAAATTACATTTGTAATTTATTGTGTTATAGTTTGAAAATAAGTTTTAAAATTCTGAAGTGAATGCTCTAAGAAATTTTTAAGGGATGTTGATTTTTCTTGTTTCTGATGAATAAAAAGCAGGGTGTGATTGTCATAGAAAACTTTGGAAATTCAGAAAAACATGTAGAAGAAAATAGAAATGACCAGTAATCTCAGCTGGTAAGCCCCACAGTTGCAATGTTGCTGTATTTCTTTTGTGTGTGTGTGGTTATGCATATTTTTATAGGATGTATTAATATTTGTGGTCAAAGAATTTTTTCCGGCTCTCAGTCTCATATATTTGAGGTTATGGCTCTGTAGTTTTTAATGCTTCCCAGTATAAACTGTGTTTAATATCAATGCCTCCTTCATGCTAATTTCCTTCTTTATTTCCACATATTTGTTTTGCAGTCTAGAGTGGCTGTGTATGCAGCACACAATCCTGCCGGAACTTCTGTGCAAAACATGATGCACTGGGCCCAGGTAGGCATTTCAGGAGCGTGGTGGGAGGTTGTAGAAAATCAGCACTGGAAAGTTCTGTGCATTCCAAGAAACAGAAAGTCTGCTCACACATCTGGGCTGCCTTCCTTCCAGTGCCCTGGGCTCTTGTCACTGTGTGAGCATTGTCTGTGTTATCCTTCCTTGGGCAGACTGCATGACGTGCAAATTCACCAAAGAACTATTGAGGGCTTCCCTGGTGGCTCAGTGGTAAAGAATCCGCCTGCTGTTGCAGGAGACACAGGTTCGATCCCTGAGTTGGGAAGATCCCCTGGAGGAGGGCATGGCAACCCACTTCAGTATTCTTGCCTGGAGGATCCCCATGGACAGACAAGCCTGGTGGGCTACAGTCCACAGGGTCACAAAGAGTCAGACACGACTGTGCAACTAAGCACACAGAGCATTTCAGCATTAACCCGTGAACACAGTTTACCTGAAACATCAGTGGATGAGCAGCTAAATCAATCATGGATATAAATGAGAGTCACTGAGTTTTATTATAGACTTTTGATTGTATGATCACATATCACAAAAATATGCATGTTTATTCTAGAAAATGTATAAATTACATATGGCTATAATAATAAGGCTTCTCTTATATCATTCTGTAATCCCCCACACAGAAAGTGTGTACCCAGGGATATGAAATGTCTCTGCATTGGACTGTTTCTGGATGCATGTCATTTCAAAAAGTAATAGTTAAAGATATCGATAGAAATCATAATTATAAAAATAGATTGATTTATTTTCTTCTTACTCTTATAGCTTGATTTTTTTCTCCCACCTGACAATATGTCAAGAACTTATTTCTACCTTGGGGTGTGTTTTTTCCCCCATGTACAATTGTACAATTTTCCCCCCAGATTCTTTTTAAATATGAAATAACTCACCATTTAAATACCAAACCAAGATGCAGGGGGTGTCTTGGATAGCAGTTTCCAAACATCTGGCAGTCACTGCCTGCATCAGAATCATGTGAGTTGCCTTTAAAAATACACTTTTTAATAAAATACTGTTTTTAAAAAGTAAGGGGGAGTAGGTTTGTCATAGCACTAGTGGATTAGCTGGGTTTACCAGGTGGCTCAGTGGTAAAGAATCCACCTGCCAACGTGGGAGATGCAGGTTCGATCCCTGGGTTGGGAAGATCCCCTGGAGAAATGAATGGCAACCCACTGCAGTATTCTTGCCTGGAGAATGCCATGGACAGAGGAGCCTGGCAGGCCACAGTGCACTGGGTCGCCAAGAGTTGGACACGACTGACCACGCTTGCACCTTGGATTAATTACAATCCAGGCTTTTGGACTTGCACTCATGTCAAATCCTAGCAAGGTAATGCTCAAAATTCTTCANGACAGAGGAACCTGGCAGGCCACAGTGCACTGGGTCGCCAAGAGTTGGACACGACTGACCACGCTTGCACCTTGGATTAATTACAATCCAGGCTTTTGGACTTGCACTCATGTCAAATCCTAGCAAGGTAATGCTCAAAATTCTTCAAGCTAGGCTTCATTAGTACATGAACCAAGAACTTCCGGTTGTACAAGCTGGATTTAGAAAAGGCAGAAGAACCAGAGATCAAATTGCTAGCATCCCCTGGATCATAGAAAAAGGAAGGGAATTCCAGAAAAACATCTACTTCATTGACTGCACTAAAGTGACTGTACACTGTGTGACGATGTGAGTCACAATAAACTGTGGAAAATTCTTCAAGAGATGGGAATACTAGACCACCTTAACTGCCCCCTGAGAAACCTGTACACATGTCAAGAAGCAACAGTTAGAATCGGACATGGAACAACAGACTGGTTCCAAATTGGGAAAGGAGTACAATAAGACTGTATATTGTCACCCTGCTTATTTAACTTAGATGCAGAGTACATCATGTGAAATGCTGGACTGGAAGAAACACAAGCTGGAATCAAGATTGCTGGGAGAAATATCAACAACCTCAGATATGCAGATGATACCACTCTAATGGCAGAAAGAGAAGAAGGAACTAAAGAGCCACTTGATGAAGGTGAAAGAAGAGAGTGAAAAAGCCAGCTTAAAACTCAACTTTCAAAAAGTTAAGATCCTGGCATCCAGTCCCATCACTTCATGGCAAACAGGGAAAAAGTGGAAACAGTGGCAAATTTTATTTTCTTGGGCTCCAGAATCACTGTGGATGGTGACTACAGCTGCAAAATTAAGAGATGCTTGCTCCTTAGAAAAAAAGCTATGACTAACCTAGACAGCATATTAAAAAGCAGAGATATCACTCTGCTAACAATGGTCCATCTAGTCAAAGCTATGATTTTTCCAGTAATCGGGTACAGCTGTGAGAGTTGGACCATAAAGAAGGCTGACTGCCAAAGAATTGATGCTTTGAACTGTGATGCTGGAGAAGACTCTATAAGTCCCTTGGACAGCGAGAAGATCAAGCCAGTCCATCGTAAAGAAAATCAACCCTGAATATTCATTGGAAGGACTAATGCTGAAGCTCCAGTACTTTGGCCATCTGATGTGAAGAGCCAGTTCATTGAACAAGACCCTGATGCTGGGAAAGATTGAGGGCAGGAGGAGAAGTGGTCAACAGAGGATAAGATGGTTGGATGGCATCACCAATTCAGTGGACTTGAGCTTGAACATAGTCCGGGAGATAGTGAAGGACAGGGAAGCCTGACATGCTGCTTTCTATGCAGTTGCAAAGAGCTGGACCTGACTTAATGATGGAACAACAACAACAGCAATGCTTTAAAACACGAAGACTCCTGTGTCCCATCCCTAGAGATTCCAATTCATTCGGACTGGAGAGCTTAAACTTTTGTTTTTTAAAGACAACTTTATCGAGGTATAAGTTACATACAGTATTTAAAGTGTACAGTGTAGTCTGTTTTGCCATATACACCTGCAAATAACCAGTACTTTGGCCATCTGATGTGAAGAGCTAGTTCATTGAAAAAGACCCTGATGCTGGGGAAGATTGAGGGCAGGAAGAGAAGTGGCCAACAGAGGATAAGATGGTTGGATGGCATCACCAATTCAGTGGACTTGAGCTTGAACAAAGTCCGGGAGATAGTGAAGGACAGGGAAGCCTGACATGCTGCTTTCCATGCAGTTGCAAAGAGTTGGACCTGACTTAATGACGGAACAACAGCAACAACAGCAATGCTTTAAAACACAAAGACTCCTGTGTCCCATCCCTAGAGATTCCAATTCAGTCGGACTGGAGAGCTTAAACTTTTGTTTTTTAAAAACAACTTTATCGAGGTATAAGTTACATACAGTATTTAAAGTGTACAGTGTAGTCTGTTTTGCCATATACACCTGCAAATATATCACCACAGTCAAGACAATAAACATATCTCTCACCCCCAGAGGCCCCTGTTAACACCCATTCCTGGAGCCTACTCAAACCCATGTCCATTGAGTCAGTGATGCCATCCAGCCATCTCATCCTCTGTCATCCCCTTCTCCTCCTGCCTTCAATCTTTCCCAGCATCAGGGTCTTTTCCAATGAGTCAGGTCTTCGCATCAGGTGGTCAAAGTATTGGAGTTTCAGCTTGAGCATCAGTCCTTCCAATGAATATTCAGGGTTGATTTCCTTTAGGATGGACTGCTTTTGGTGCCGAGTGGTGAGAATTTAAATATTGTTTAAAAATTCTGCCCATTAGATTCTACTATTCAACAGGATTTGGGACCCATTGCTTCAGGACATTACTGGCACGTTCATGTCCTAGGAACCCTGACTGTTGGGAGTGCCATGGGTCATCTCCCCCTAGGCTTGTCCCTACGAACCAGGCAGGATGGAGTGTGAGGCTTTTAGCACCATGGTGACTGTGAGGCCCAGTGCTAAGCATCAGTGACTCAGTGTCAGAGCCTGGCTTAGAAGAGAGGCATCTGCAAGGCAGGGAGCTCGTGACAGGCAGGAGAGCACACACTTACCTCTGAAGTAATGTCCTAAAACCTTCAAAAGTCCTCAAATGTTCACTGCTAAGTATCCATTCAGGCCCCTGCTTTTCTCCTCAACCACATCTGTGTTTAGTCGGTGGTTTTCTTTGTATACCCTGCCATCAGCGTATGCTGATCTGCGTGAGCATTTTTACCCTCAACCCTAATGGACATTGTTCAGGAAGGCCCAGCTTCTGTCATCTCAGGTCAGTGCTCCCTTGTGCAGAGGATGACTGAGCTGAGCTCCAAGCGTATGCTGAGCCGCTCAGGCACTGTACCCTTGTGCCTTAGCACAGCACAGGTGACCCCCAGCCCTGGCTTCTCAGAGACCCCGGGAGCGTGGCGGCCGAGGCTGTCAGATTCCCCTGTGCCCCCCGCCCCTGCCCCACATTGGCATCCCTTCATCCTTTCATGCTGCACGCCTCCCCTGTCCTCTGGGTTTGCCTGGAGCTCTTGGGCGGGCCGTAAGCCAGGCGCCTGCTCTTGTCTAGCCCTTTTCTCAAACAGCTGGTGGGAGTCAGAAGCTGCTGGCTATGGATACGAGCGGCACTCTCAGGCCCGGAGGTGACCATGTGGTTTTAGGTCCTAGGTGCATTGGAATGTGCCCCAAGAGTCTTTCTGAAGTCCAGATTCCCTGCAGAAGGTAGCCCTACCCTTCTGCTCTTCTGCTGCCCGTGTCATCCCTTTGTCAAGAAGATAGTTGCTTTTTTTGGCCCTTCAAGGCCATTGTATTCATAGTACCTTTTGAAATGAATCTTTTGTTTAAGTAATTAGCATTTGCTTCTCAATAATTCTAAACATAGTTCTTTACTGGATTTTTAAATTTAGCTTAAAATCTTATAAGCCTCATGTGTTTCAGATTTCTTCCAGAATCTCTAATCTCCTTGGTGGCTGTGTCCAGAGCCCAGGTCCTTGCTCCTATTTGAAGAAGGCAGGTCCTAACGTATCTTTTCAGTACTGTTCAGAATTACTCGTGTGTGTATTAGTTAATGAGTCATGTCCGACTCTTTGGGACCCAATGGGCTGTAGCCCACGAGGCTCCTCTGTCCATGGCATTATCCAGGCCAGAATACTGGAGTGGGTAGCCTTTCCCTTCTCCAAGGGATCTTTCTGACCCAGGGATTGAACCCAGGTCTCCTGCATTGCAGGCAGATTCTTTACCATCTGAGCCACCCTGGCTCAGAATTACTTAGGGCACCCTAAGATAACTTGGGTCTATCCAAGACTTGTTGGGAATCAGAATTCCTGAGGGTATGGCCTTGGGATCTGCTTTTTAATAAGCACCTTGTAAGATCTGATGTTCTCTATTGTTTGAAATCTTCTGCTTAAGAAATATACATTAGTTAGGCTCTTCAAAACACTGTAAGAGACATTTAGTAATTTTTTATTACATATATTGTTCATTTTGAAAATTTCAAAAATACGTGAGTACAAAGAAGAAAATACATCACCCGTATGTCTATCACCAATGATAACTACTATTAGTATTTGGGTATTATTCAGTTCAGTTCAGTTCAGTTCAGTTGCTCAGTCCTGTCCGACTCTTTGCGACCCCATGAATTGCAGCACGCCAGGCCTCCCTGTCCATCACCAACTCCCGGAATTTACTCAGACTCATGTCCATCAAGTTAGTGATGCCATCCAGCCATCTCATCCTCTGTCATCCCCTTCTCCTCCTGCCCCCAATCCCTCCCAGCATCAGAGTCTTTTCCAGTGAGTCAACTCTTCTCATGAGGTGGCCAAAGTACTGGAGTTTCAGCTTCAGTATCATTCCTTCCAAAGAAATCCCAGGGCTGATCTCCTTCATAATGGACTGGTTGGATCTCCTTGCAGTCCAAAGGACTCTCAAGAGTCTTCTCCAACACCACAGTTCAAAAGCATCAATTTTCGGCGCTCAGCCTTCTTCACAGTCCAACTCTCACATCCATACATGACCACTGGAAAAACCATAGTCTTGACTAGATGGACCTTTGTTGGCAAAGTAATGTCTCTGCTTTTTAATATGATATCTAGGTTGGTCATAACTTTCCTTCCAAGGAGTAAGTGTCTTTCAATTTCATGGCTTCAGTCACCATCTGCAGTGATTTTGGAGCCCCCCCCCAAAAAAGTCTGATACTGTTTCCACTGTTTCCCCATCTATTTCCCATGAAGTGATGGGACTGGATGCCATGATCTTCATTTTCTGAATGTTGAGCTTTAAGCCAACTTTTTCGCTCTCCTCTTAGTAGACTTAATGATCAGAGGATAAGTATATCTTTAAGACTTACAGATATGTGTGGTACTTTAGAAAGGTTGACCCTAAGTATAACCATAGTGCATGTCCAATTTTGTTTTCTGACTTTTCTCCACTTAATACTGTTTATAAACAGTTTTTTCTATCTATTTTATTATATATATATTCACAACAGTGGCATACTATGTGTATATTGTAATATGGTATATTTAACTAAGTATCTGTCATTGAATGTTAGCTTGTTAACAGATTTTTGTTACTATAAATAATCTTCACATTTCCCATCCTCTGAAATGTCCTTTCAAGACATATGTGAGAAAGGGACAAACTGATGTCTGTCTCCAGGGGCAGAACAACTTGCAGTCATATATTTTCACTGACAATTAGAGTTGGGGAACAGATGCACTAACAGGGGCTGTGAATTCATATCTTATTCTGCTTGTTAAATGTGCTTCGGATATTAATATCTGTCATTTGTGATGACGAAAGCAGATGCTAAATATTTCCCCTGTAGTACCTCATCTCACATTGTTTTCTGTTGCATGAAACAGTAGAATTTTATGCAGTTGATAAGAGCTAAAAACTTCTCCTGGGGTTTCCCTGGTGGCTCAGACAGTGAAGAACCTGCCTGTAATGCAAGAGACCCAGGTTCAATTCCTGGGTCAGGAAGATACCCTGCAGAAGGGAATGGCTACCCACTCCAGTATTCTCATAAATCAAAAGCAGTTTGGCAAAAATGTCTAGATTTTTTCCATTTACTAGGCACCACCCTCTGGCCAAAACGTGAACAGTTTTCAATTCATTCAGTTCGCCCATTTTGAATTTGTTTCTCCACATATTTTTAGTTGGGGGATATAGAGGAAGTATGAATTAGCATTATTTCAAAATTTATGAATAAGCGACTTTTTATTAATATTTTCATATCATGTTATTCAAAATAAGCATACATTTAAATTTCATATACAACATCATTTCATGGCTCCAGTATCTTCAAGTGGTTAGAAATGTTCTGGTGTGCAGTACAGTTTGGTGATTATACTGGTACTGGTACTCAGGAAAAATATTAAATAAAATTATTAAAATGTTAAGTAATATGGCTAATCAAATAGAATGGATATAGGAAATATGAAGATTATATGTATTTATATATAAATATATTAACATATATTAATATAAGTATATAGTGTTAATATTAGGCTATATATGCTTGCTAATGCAATTAATATATTTACATACTAATATAAATATATTTACCCATATACTGCTAAGTCGTTTCAGTCGTGTCTGACTCTGTGTGACCCCATAGATGGCAGCCCACCAGGCTCCGCCGTCTCTGGGATTCTCCAGGCAAGAACACTGGAGTGGGTTACCGTTTCCTTCTCCAATGCATGAAAGTGAAAGTGAAACTGAAATCACTCAGTCATGTCCGATTCCCAGAGACCCCATGGACTGCAGCCTACCAGGCTCTCCCATTCATGGGACTTTCCAGGCAAGAGTACTGGAGTGGGGTGCCATTGCCTTCTGCGATTACCCATATGCTGCTAAGTCATTTCAGTTGTGTCCGACTCTCTGCGACCCCATAGATGGCAGCCCACCAGGCTCCCCTGTCCCTGGGATTCTCCAGGCAAGAACACTGGAGTGGGTTGCTATTTCCTTCTCCAATGCATGAAAGTGAAAAGTGGAAGTGAAGTCGCTCAGTCGTGTCCGACTCTTAGTGACCCCATGGACTGCAGCCTACCAGGCTCCTCCATCTATGGGATTTTCCAGGCAAGAGTACTGGAGTGGGGTGCCATTGCCTTCTCTGATTACCCATATAAATATACATTAATCATGTATAAATGTATATTAATCTATATATTATTTGTAATATGTATTCCTTTACCAAGTAAGATAGTTAACTCTTTAGAAAAGTTTACGATTCAAATTTCAGTAAGAGCATCATCATAAAGTTTATCCAGTGGATGCACTGTTGATCCAGTATCATTTATAGCACATAGATGTAGCTGCTTTATTGTGTCATGTAATAGCTACTTTCTAATCATACAGTGTGAAATTGAGTCATTTAGGAATGGAGAGAAAAATAATGCCATTTTATTTTAAATCAGTTTGGAAATGAAGAGTGAACCTGGGTTTCAGTATAAACTTGGGAGTTGATGATTTACAGGGAAGCCTGGCATGCTGCATTCCATGGGGTCACAGAGTCGGACACGACTGAGCGACTGAACTGAACTAATAGATTTGGTATCTGGGGAGGTGGCTAACTCTTGCAACCTATGATGTTAAATTAAATTTCTGTGTTAGATAACTCTCCCCTGCCCCCAATTATCTTCTATCTAGGTTGTTAAATTGCACAAGTTTCAAGCCTTTGACTGGGGAAGCAGTGCCAAGAATTATTTTCATTACAACCAGGTAAAGTCTTCAAAGTTTTTAGAATTTAAATGGGCCCTGAAAACTCATCAAAGAAACCAGCCTGAGTTATGAGAATTCTGGCTGGGCTCAGGTGCTGGGGAAATGTCCAGGAGGGTTGACTAGGTAGCCTTTGTTTTGCCCTAGTCAATTCTAGAACAGCCTAAGCTTCCTGGTTCATTTTTTGGACGTTGTCCTTTCTCTGGCTCTCTATGTGCAACTGTCTTTCTCATATGTCATAGATAGTGATCAGGCACAGATATTAGAGTCAGACAAATCTAGGACTGTTAGCTGGTGGCTGGTGGTGGTGGGGGTATTTGGCCAAATTACATTGCCTAAACCTTTTCTTCCATATACAAATAAATTGACCTTCTTTTGAGTGCTAAGGAGTCTAAAGTGTGAGGCCCTATGCCCATGTTTTCCTTACTTAATTCTCAGAATATCCGTGTGACATAGATGTCATTATTATTATTAAAGCGGGAGAAACTGAGACTTAGAGAATTTCTGTGACTGTAGCACACCCAGAGGGAGGAGAGGTTTGGGTATGACTTCAAGACCCCTTCCGAACCGCTTGGTTTGGTTTTGCAGCTTGGCATCACCCACCTGGGAGAATGATGCCTTCCTCTCAGGGATGTTACCAGCACAGGGTAACAATTCGATAGCCAGCAGTCATTATAGTATTCTTTTCTTCTGGGTTAGTCTTCTTTTTTGTTCTGGCAGTCGCAAGTTAAAACGTAACCAGAGAGCAGTTTTCAAAATTTAGTCTTTTATTCTTGGATCAGATTTTCTAGGCAGTGGTTTCAGGGGATTGCATTTTTGTCAATGAAAACAACAGAGACAGAGCTGCCTGTGGGTTTTCATTACAGAGTTCCCCTCCCCTTTACTATGTGAGAGACATGCTGGTGCGGACTGCTGTCTGGAGCGGAGGTCGGGACTGGCTCGCGGACGACAAGGACGTCGCCCTCCTGCAGATGCAGATCCCTAACCTGGTGTATCACAAGCGCATTCCTGAGTGGGAGCATCTTGACTTTATCTGGGGCTTGGATGCCCCGTGGAGACTCTATAATGAAATTATAAATCTAATGAGGAAGTACCAGTGAACGTCAGACTGGACACATTTACTGTCAAGTCGTGCTAAATGTGTTTGCTTAATTTCTCTAAAATACTCGTTTTCCTTTCCCAGGCCTTTTATATTTTTATAACCAAGGAAATTATGCTGTTGAAGATGCCTGATTCTCTCCAGTTAGGATCAGAAATGCTTTTGCTTTTTTCATTTAATCATGGCCGAATACAAAGCTGGTGCCTCAACCAGTCTTTAAAATGACACTGATTCATAAACGATCATGACCATTCCATTTATCCTTACTCCTTAGAATATACTATATTGCCTTTTTACTCTCAACACAGGACACATTGACACATGTTGGGATTTTCAAGATGCCTTGTTCATCAGTAAATAATCTGACACAGACTTGAAAGAAGCTCAGTATATAAGTAGGGGCTTCCCTGGTGGCGCAGAGGTTAAAGCGTCTGCCTGCAATGTGGGAGACCTGGGTTCGATCCCTGGGTTGGGAAGATCCCCTGCAGAAGGAAATGGCAACCCACTCCATTATTCTTGCCTGGAGAATCCCATGGACGGAGGAGCTTGGTGGGCTACAGTATATAAGTACCCAGTTCTTACCTGCTTACCTTAAAGGGCTCTCGGTCAAATGGGCTTGTATTTAGAGATCTAAGTAACACCTCCTCATGTTCTCATGTAGTAGGTACAAAATCAACTTCAGTGACACCTCAGCAGTGCTGGTTATAATGATCCTGTGATGAATTTTATCAAGCCTCATTGCGAGAGCTAAATATTTAAATTGCTCAGACTGAGGGAAATAATTTTCTGGAGTCTTCAAAAATTACATTCATAAAAAAAAAATACATTCATCAACAACAACAACCACTATACTTTAAGTAACTTGACTGATAGAGTCAACCACTGATAGGCGTGAACTCTTCATTGTGTGGCAGGCCATAAATCTACTTGTTTCAGAAGTAACGTCCTGTGAGGACACAATAGCACTATTTTTCCTGAAATTGCAGTGTTCACTTCCCTAGCTGCTGGAGCCTGGCGATGGCATGTTTAGAGCGAAAGCCCTGATGCCACTCAGGTGGAGTGCCCTACTTCATTTTCACACAAAAGAAATGTGAATGTGAACTTGGTTGTTTTCAGATTAAAGCTCAGGGATTGTTTTTATTTTTTTTCTTTTGTATGTGTTCAGATTTTTAATATTCCTGATTTGCATCCCTATGTCAGGACACCCACATTCACCTGCTTTTCTTGCAGCCCTGTTTCCTTACAGTGCTGTCAGATGAACAGTGACAATTGCTCTGGTTTTCGGATAGAGCTGCTTTGAGATAATAAACAATACTTGGTATTGGTTAATCTGTGCAGATAACATAAGACTGCTTTATAACATTCAAGTGATCTTATTTAAACTTGTCAATAAAACAGCCTCCCAGGCCTGAATCATTGTGTGCAGGTGTGAGTCCGCCTTTATTTAGTAGTCATTCTGGACTTCCTTCTTTCAGCAGGGCTTATGTTTTCTTTCTTGTCTTTCCCCCAGCTCCTCCTTACTCCTTGTAAACCTCACTGATACTGCCCGTGAACCTTTGGTCCTCTCCCATAGGGAGGAGAGTGGTCTTAAACCTAAGGCGCGGGGGGATGGTTTGGGAATCTTCAGGGTCTGCTGAGCGAGGCTGTGAGTGGAGACTAAACCCTGATTAACCCCGTTTGCAGGTAGTGGCTGCAGACAGGACCCTAGATTCAAGCTCTGTCCATCAACCTCTCTCCTTAAACAATTGAAGCAACCGAAGCTAACAGAGGCAACGTCACAGGGCTCCCAAAACAAAGATTTGGGGGTCTAATGTGATCTCTCCCACTACTCTGTGAGCTTTAAGATCTATCTTACTCATCTTTGTATACCTAGAATCTAACACAAAGCCTGCAGTATTAGTGAGTCAATAAATATATATGGACTGACAGAATGTGTGAAAAATGGCATTGAGCTGAATGAAATTAGATGTACAAGTAACACCTGGGAGAGTCTGAAGTGGAATCTGATTTTTCATGGCAACTAAAGTAACATTGTACAGAAAAGAGTACAATTGTGCTAGACGTGAAGGATAGATGACCCCAGGGGGATGACACTCTTCCTGCCAGTCTTATGTTCCCCTAAAGAAAGAACACTTCTTTCTCCTTTGACCAAGGCAAACTGGTTTCCCAACCAGGTACAAGATCCTTAAGTATAGGGCCAGAAATAGCATGACTGTTTTTGTTGTTTTCCACCAGTAGTGAGAGAGAGCTGGCCAGAGAATGGCTTCCGGGTTTTAGGTGACTTGGTTTCCCTCCTCTGGTTGCTATCATGGAGTCTCCCTCAGATGCCCCGGTGAATTTGTAGGGAGTAAATCTGCCGCTCCCCAGAACATGGGAGTGAATGAACAGGGCCTAAGTTCTATAGAGTCCACCTTTTATCGTTTTGCTCTTTACCTTGCCAAAGATTTCTTTGGGGATTTTTCATCAGTACATGGGCCAAGCCAGAAGTGCAGATGTTGCACGGTGGTTCTTACTACAGCTGAGTTACACCAGGGTCGCTAACCCCCTAGGCCACAGACCAGTACCACCTATGGCCTGTTAGGAACCTGGCCACACAGCAGAGGTGAGCATCGGTGAAGGAGCCGAAGCCTCATCTGTAATTATAGCTGTTTCCCACCACTCACATTACCGGCTGAGCTCCGCCTCCTGTCAAAGCTCCAAGGGGGACTATGAACTGTGCATGCGAGCGATCTAGATTGCATCACTCCTTATGAGAATCTAATGCCCGCTGCTGATCTGAGGTGGAGCCGAGGCGGTGATGCTAATACTGGAGGGGGCGGCTACCACTATGTCCCATCCCCCCCAGATTGGACTGTCTAGTTGCAGGAAAACAAGTTCAGGGCTCCCACTGATTCTATGTTATGGTGAGTTGTATATTTTATTATATATCACAATGTAATAATACTAGAAATAAAATGCACAATAAATGAAAGGCGTTTGAATCATTTTGAAACCACCCCTCCCACCCCTAGTCTATGGAAAAAATGATCTTCCATAAAACCAGTCCGCCGTGCCAGAAAGGTTGGGGGCCACGGTTCATTTGCCTTCGTTGTCGGCTTCTTCCTGATGTGGTCATGTAGGCTCTTATATCCTTACAGCCCTACTATATTCACGTAGCTTTGTTTCACCGTTGGCTGAGAGTACAGAACAAGGTTGGACTTTGTGCCTTGAGAAGTCCTGTAATAGGTTGGGAGGAGTTCTGACTCTGTTGTTTTCCACTGTGTTTGATACACATTCTTTTGAGCAGAACACAAAGATCTCTAGAGACCTCAAGGGCAAGGAGAAGACTAGTTAATATTCTGTCAGCTTGGAACTCCAAGATCTTGTGTGTGCTTGGGCAAAGCCCATGTGCATGTGCGTGAAGTCACAATTGAGAGAAGTCTTTTTTTTTTTCATTCGCCATAAGGGGGCACTCTTGGCTTTGCTTCCTCACCTTTTTTGGACTAGATGGAGAACTTTGTGGAACTAGGAGCCAGTTGTTAATTTGAGGACTGGTTAGACCAACCATTTCTATCCAAGATTACAACTAATTCTTGCCTAATACATAATATATGAAAAATGTTCTCAAAGAATAACTGAGTCCCAAATGGGACATAAAAATGAAAACTTGCCTAATAATTAAGAGTGGTCAGAGACTCAGACAGGAGGGAGGAAGTGGGGAAGGTTTGAATGGAGGCTTCACACTTAATAAGACTGTTGACATTATCTTCAAGCAATGATTATTTTGTGAGTATGAAAGGTGTTAACTTGTTAAATGTAAACATTTAAAACACCCTATAATTGTAACTCTTTTTTTTAATATATGGAGAGATTTTCAAAATGTGACCCCTGAAAGACATCAGGTTATAATAATACTGATTTTTAAGAAGTTTGTTAGTGATTCATTCAAGAGTATTTATTGAGTATTTATTGTACTGTGCAAGTTTCAAGGTCTGTTTCAAACTAAGCAAGTAAAAGTCTTTCTCTGTCAACTTGTTTTAATAGTATGACAACAAATACTGTGTATTTTTACCCTGTTTCTTCCTGGGTTTTGAAGCCTTCTCATAAGGCAATGACACCCCACTCCAGTACTCTTGCCTGGAAAATCCTATGGATGGAGGAGCCTGGTAGGCTGTAGTCCATGGGGGCGCCAAGAGTTGGGCTCGACTGGGCGACTTCACTTTCACTTTTCAGTTTCATGCATTGGAGGAGGAAATGGCAACCCACTCCAGTGTTCTTGCCTGGAGAATCCCAGGGATGGGGGAGCCTGGTGGGCTGCCGTCTATGGGGTCGCACAGAGTCGGACACGACTGAAGCGACTTAGCAGCAGCAGCAGCATAAGGCTTTGATCTTTACAACAGCCCATTTGATGGGTGAGGGGCAATGGTATGCCTCTTAAAGGAGATGGTTTTATATGCTTTTATATTTCAAGCAGGTCGATGAGAATTCCAACAATCTCAGTAAAAGCACTCATTTACACATGACACAGATGGATTGAAATATAAAGTGTTTAAAACTAAATACGCATTAGCATCTATGTCTCTTGGGGGAGTTAACACTGTCCCCCTCCCTCGGGCCATGTCCATCATCAGCATACCCAACTGTTTGGGTGCTGGTATTTAAACTGTTGGGTTTTTGGAGTCTTTGTAAACTGCCCTATAAATGCATCTTCCATGTCCCACTCCAAAACTGAACTCCTCCTGTAGAGGTGTCAATCTTGAAATTGACACTGATGGGGTTCTGCTCTCAGTTTGGCTGTAACCTCCTATTAAAACCCTAGCTAGTCTTGACTTTTCTGAGACTGAGTCTTCATTTTTACAATGCTGCTGCTGCTGCTAAGTCACTTCAGTCGTGTCCAACTCTGTGTGACCCCATAGACAGCAGCCCACCAGGCTCCACCGTCCCTGGGATTCTCCAGGCAAGAACACTGGAGTGAGTTACCGTTTCCTTCTCCAATGCATGAAAGTGAAAAGGGAAAGTGAAGTCGCTCTTAGCGACCCCATGAACTGCAGCCTACCAGGCTCCTCCGTCCGTGGGATTTTCCAGGCAGGAGTACTGGAGTGGGGTGCCATTGCCTTCTCCACAATGAGGGGTTAGATTTTGATCTTTATCTTCCCCTTCTATAAATTTTATGGATTCTGGCTATAAGATGTTACAACAGGTCTCATCTCTGATATCTAAGAATAATCATTTCAGTTACATAGTTGCCAAGACAGTCTTACCTAATTTTGGAAAGAAAAAAAATCATAAAGGTGACTCATAAAAAGAAACTGTGTCATTGGGAAAAGGTTTTTCCAATTACATGTTCTATATTTTCTGTGAGATGGTGCTTTACACAGTCTTGTGGTGAGTTGGTACCAAACAGCTTTGAGATTGTGTTAAATATGTACACACCTAGTGGGTGTATGCTCAGCAGAGTGATTTGATCTCTAGGATAGCTAGGGAAGAAAGAATTCCTATCCTCCAATCCTGTCAGAAAGACCACGCCAAGATTAAAATACAAGGGAAATCAAAGCTAACTAGAGAAGCAGAAGAAATAATGTGGCCAAAATCTTAATACCATCAGATATCAGGAAATACCTCTTTCCATGGAAAACCATCCCAGTAAGTAAGTAGACCTAAATGACATCAACCAGTGCCCTGGAAAAAAATGATTCCTTTTTAACCTTTAAAGCCAATACATTCTAAAGTGAGCTTTCTGCTAAGTCGCTTCAGTCGTGTCCGATTCTGTGCGACCCCATAGATGGTAGCCCACTGGGCTCCGCCATCCCTGGGATTCTCCAGGCAAGAACACTGGAGTGGGTTGCCATTTCCTTCTCCAATGAATGAAAGTGAAAAGGGAAAGTGAAGTCACTCAGTCGTGTCTGACTCAGCGACCCCATGGACTGTAGCCTACCAGACTCCTCCGTCCATGGGATTTTCCAGGCAAGAGTACTGGAGTGGGGTGCCATTGCCTTCTCCAAAAGTGAGCATTGAGCCCACAAATATCTTTTGAACCTCATTACGTGCAAAGTATAATGCTTGACATTGTGGAAAAAACATCCTAGGAGATGGACTCTGTGCCCTAAAAAGACTTATTCATCTAGCAGGTAATTAAATACATTTTGTGTAAATTTGAAGTGTTTAAAGGTGTATGTTTAGGAAAGGTACATGCCAATTTAGGAAATGGCACTGAAATGGCACCCCACTCCAGCACTCTTGCCTGGAAAATCCCATGGACGGAGGAGCCTGGTAGGCTGCAGTCCATGAGGTCGCTATGCGTCGGACATGACTGAGCGATTTCACTTTCCCTTTTCACTTTCATGCTTTGGAGAAGGAAATGGCAACCCACTCCAGTGTTCTTGCCTGGAGAATCCCAGGGACGGTGGAGCCTGGTGGGCTGCCGTCTCTGGGGTCACACAGAGTCGGACACGACTGAAGCGACTTAGCAGCAACTTAGCAGCAAGAGTAAATAGGGCTCAATTTTATTTGAGTCAATTGAGTGATACTAGTCAAAATGTTGTGCTTACCTTTTCAGCATCCTCCATGACACAGAGTGGACAACTGATGAGAATTTAACTGACCGCTTTCCCTGAGACAACTACATTTTTTAATAGGAGGACTTTTTTATAGGCTGCTTTGTGGGCTGGAAAGGCAGAGAAGCTGGTAGCTGTTCTTCAAGGTGCTGCAAGTTAGAGGGGAGAGCCTGGGTCAAGCAGGCTGAAGCTGTGGCTTCCAGGTCTTGCTGCTCAGCATTTTACAAAGCATATTCTAACAGGTTTAGGGATAGAGGGATGGAAGAACCGAGTAAGGAAAAGAACAGGTTGGTCGAGGCTGAGGGCTCAAAGGAGGCAGTCCTGATAGCAATCTAATAGTGAAGTCCAAATTAAGCCACCCACTCTGTGAGAGAGTCCAAAGCATTCCAGCATAAAGCTGAAACCACAAGAAAAGAACAACATGTGCTGAACGGAAAGTTGGAGGGTGACTTAATTTCTGTAGATGGCAAATGTGAGTGATAACTTTGCTTCTGAGCAGAATTCATTTGTAAGTCTGAGACTTACATATTGATATATTGTTATATATTATGATTTGAACTATTATATATCATTCATTTCTAGGCCCATATATTGGTCTGTGGGCTTCCCTGGTGGCTCAGAGGTTAAAGCGTCTGCCTCCAATGCGGGAGACCCGGGTTCGATCCCTGGGTCGGGAAGATCCCCTGGAGAAGGAAATGGCAATCCACTCCAGTATTCTTGCCTGGAGAATCCCACGGACAGAGAAGCCTACAGTCCACGGGGTCGCAAAGAGTCGGACACGACTGAGCGACTTCACCTATCACCTACCTATCTTCACCTATTTTTGTTGTACTTATTTCCTTGTAGTATAACATATGGCTTTATATCTTTTATTTCTTGTTATATGAGTTTGATTTTAATTACAAGCTTCCTCAATTACTCCTTAGGTAAAATGTGGAGTACGCATTTAAAATGATAGGTGTTTCATTCTGTAACTGGGCTCCAGGCACTATATTTTCATTTCTGTTAAGATTATGGCAAAAATAATCTTGGCAGCTGGCAAACCCAGCTCTTCCAAGGACTGCATTTAATCATTTCAAGTAAAATACTTAGCTAATGTCTAGCATACAGTACACAGTAACTTTAATAGTATTACTATTTTCTCATTTAATGTCTAGCAGACATTACACAGTAACTTTAACAATATTATTATTTTCTCATTTAATGTCTAGCAGACATTACAGGGTAATTTTAACAATATCATTATTACTATTTTCTCATTTAATGCTTGCAGTAGCCTCATAAGGTGGGTATGATTGTTATTTCCCTTTGGAAAGGGGGGTTAAGATAAAGCAGAACTTCCTGGAGTGAGGCGCTGGTCCCAACCTCATAGACACAAGAATGGGCAAAGCTAGGATTAGGAGTGACCCCTGGCTTCAGTTTCCATCCCAAACTTCTACCCTCTAGACGTCTCTTTCGTCAGGCCCCGGGTCACACGCGGAGGTTGCTTTTCTTGCAAGGCCTGGGGTCACACACACCCCACCCCCTCCCGGCCCAGCCATGACCCATCTGAGCTCTCCTAATATCGACTTTCTCAGGCTCAATCCCGGCAGTTGACCACGGCTGATGGCGGAGAAACGCAGAGGTGGGGGTGGCAGCACCAGGGATGGTTTGGGGGATGGCGGGGTCAAGGACGTGCGGCAAGTTGGCGTCGCGGAGCCAGCAAAGGGAAGGCTAGGAGGGCGCGACATCATCTGTTCAATCAACAGCCTCCCCGTAGGCGTCAGGGAAAGCAAAAATATTCCCTTTTTCCCTCAAAGTGGGTGGTTTACTGATTGTACTGCTTTCATCCCAAATGAGATGCAGCGGCTTTTAGCCAGATTTGGATGGGCAGGCTCCAGATGTTAAATCCAGCCCTTGACTTTTTTTTTTTTTTTCCCCGATAATGCGAAGGCTGAAAGTCGCTGTCCCCTCTCTCGCCGCAGTACCTCCCGGTTCCCGTCTCTGCTTTGGGCGACTCGGGCGCACCGCGAAGGGACGACCCTCCGGCCGGGTTTGGGGGGCTCCTTCGAGGAAGTCTGCGTGCGGTAGGGTCTGGAGCTTTCCGCGAGCCCGCCCGGGAAAGATACGGGAACTGGAGAAGGTTCCCGACCCGGTACCCTTCCCGGCTGATTTCCTACGCAGATCGCCACGGCTCGCGGCCATCGACCTGCGCGGTTCCGTCTAAGAAAGGTTAGTTTGCGGATCGCTGCTAGTTAGATCAATAGAGCGCGCCAGCAGAAAGAAAAGATCCGAAATAGGAAAGGTATGTCGCTTTTTAAAGATTTTTAAAAAATGCAGCCACATTTGTGTCTTTATTAAAACACACAGACGCAATTTAATGTATGTATTAAAAACACAAGTACTTCTGCCTTGATCGCAAAGGAGCTGTTTCTGGTGATGATGGAAATATTCTCTCTCGTTTAGGGATGGTGATAACCCATAAACTGAGTTGTCAAAACTCGTAGAAACTCTGCACTGAAGCTCTGTGCATTGTATCGTGTATAAATTGTACGTCCCGTAGGCATAGAAATTACTATGTGCCATTGCGTAATTGCATATCTGAATGCCATTGAACGCAGCTGTACTTGAATATTTTTAGCAACTAAGCGCAATTCTGTTGGATTATTTATCTTTGCAAGCTCCGCGAAGACGGGAAAGGGAGGAAAAACGGCGGCTGACATCACGGGGGGCGGGTCGAAAGCCCTAAGAAAAGCCTGAGGACCCGCGCTGCTCTACACAGCCTCGCCATGAACAGCCACAACCGCTCCGAGCTCCACGTCCTCTGCAGCTCTGGCCAGCTGCTCCTGCAGCCCCTCTGGGACCGCCTGAGGACCTGGGACGCTCTCATTCAGTCGCCCTTCTTTCCTGTCTTCTTCTCCATCACCACCTACGTGGGCTTCTGCCTGCCCTTCGTGGTGCTGGACGTGCTGTGCCCCTGGGTGCCCACGCTGCGGCGCTACAAGATCCACCCGGACTTCTCGCCGTCTGCGCGGCAGCTGCTGCCCTGCCTGGGGCAGACGCTCTACCAGCACGTGGTGTTCGTGTTCCCCATGACGCTGCTGCACTGCGCTGTCAGCCCGGCCCTCCTGCCCGCCGAAGCCCCCGAACTGTTCCAGCTGGTGAGCCACGTGGTGCTCTGCCTGCTGCTCTTTGACACCGAGTTCTTCGTGTGGCATCTGCTGCATCACAAGGTGCCCTGGCTGTACCGGACCTTCCACAAGATGCACCATCAGAATTCGTCCCCGTTCGCGCTGGCCACGCAGTACATGAGCGTCGGGGAGCTCCTTTCCTTGGGTTTCTTTGACATGGTGAACGTCTTGCTGCTCCAGTGCCACCCTCTCACCACCCTGACCTTCCACGTGGTCAACATCTGGCTGTCGGTGGAGGACCACTCCGGCTACGACTTCCCCTGGTCCACGCACAGACTGGTACCTTTCGGGTGGTTTGGGGGCGTGGCGCACCACGACCTGCATCACTCCCAGTTTAACTGCAACTTCGCGCCTTACTTCACACACTGGGACAAAATACTGGGAACTCTGAGGTCTGCTCACACCAAGTAACGTGCACGCACCCCTCCCAGCATAGTTCGCGCTGGGGTGAGGCGTGGGTGCACCTCAGACCTGAGACATTTCACACTTGAATCAGGAGAGACACACTTGAGGTGGACTTGAGGTGGTTTTATTTTGTTGTTTCTTTTTCCCGTGAGTAACTTATTATCTGCTAGAAACTTACAGAGAAAATCTGATGTGGTTTTTGCAATCTAATCAGGTAATTTATTGTAATGTTTGTATATCAGCAGTTGTATTCTTGATGTGGAATTCTAACTCACTTCAGTAGCCTTGATTTCTGGGTATAAAGTATCCAAAATCACTGGCATATGTAAATAATCTAAAAAGATTTGTTTGTAGAACAAGGAATTTTAGTATGTTTGAAGGTGTCTAGAACTAGGCTAAAAGAATATATTTTTATGGAACATCTGATCTCTGTAAAAACAAAGCATGGTCCTGCTGGACAGTGACTCAGATTATTGTACTTTAAAAAAATATTTTTGTAGACTTGTATATTTATATTGAAATAAATGTTATTTGTGCTTGAAAAAGAGTAAAGCACCTAAACTCAACAAGTACTGGCTTCTGTCATTTTCACTAGTAGTTTGGCTGATAAAAACTAGAATGGAAGAGGGAAGTGGGATGGTAGAGGCTCATGAGTCTGCATCAGCCCAGCTGTGGAAAGAGAGGAGTCCGGTGGTGATGGAACTTGAAGGAAAGACGGCAGTAGGAGAAGGGATCTGTGTGTTGGTCTTGGCCTAGAGATTTCACAGAGGGGAAAACACCATTGTTCTGGGTGTGTTTCACCTGATTTCTGCATAACAGGGAACTAATGAGACTTACTCTATAAAATTTTACAGAGAGTAAATTTAAAAAGTTTTTGCTTTCTGTAAAATTTTACAGTGAGATTAACACTGGGTCACCATTTCATTATTTGGGGAGAAGGGCTATCTTAGGGGATGAACAGAATTGGTCAAGTCCTTTGCTTTGCAAAACTGTTAAGTGTCTGCTTTAAAGGGACTCCAGGTGGCGCAGTGGTTTAAAAAAAAAAAAAATCCTCTTGCCAAAGCAAGACTTGCAGGTTCTATCCCTGGGTAAGGAAGATTGCTTCGAGTAGGAAATGGGAATCCACTCCAGTATTCTTGCCTGGAAAATTTCATGGACAGAGGAGACTGGTGGGCTGCAGTCCATGGGATCGCAAAGAGTCAGATACAACTGAGCTTGCATGCAGATAGGGAAGGGATTATGAGTGAGCAACAACCTTTCATAAAGCTATCTAATACAAATGACCATCACACAGGTTGTCTCTGCAATTTGAAATTTTTGTATGTTCCCTTTTCTTTATGAAGCCACACATGCAAACTTTCAAAGAAAGAAAAAGTGAAATTTGGCCCTGGATCCCGAGTTTCTCACCTGCAAAGGAGATTGATTGTGGCCCAGATGTTTTCACAGATTACAGTAAATGTGCCTACAACCGACGACACACCAGTCACCTGTTCATATACCCCATTCTACTGCTGCCTAATTGTTTTAATTTTATCTTTGGAACATAGTTTAGATAGAAAGGGTAAAGTTTTTTTAAAAAATCAAGACAATTAAAAAATCTGAAGGACAGCTGCTTTGCATGGAACTCTAGGCTCATTATATATGCACCAAACTGTCTTGTATAAAGATGAAAAAATCTATCTGAAGACTTGATAGCCACACTCTGAACTGGTGCTCCAAACATTTGGCAAAATACAATCAGATTGCCTGGCTGCCTGGCTGATTTTCTCACGTTCCCTTCCAATGGCTGTGCCTTGTTAGCTTCTGCTGAAGTCACCTCCTTGATCACCTGCAGCAGGACCATGCTGGGACTTAAAAACTATATCAATGAATAAAAGTGAAATTCACAGAAGCAGGTGGTGAGGGGAAAATGCTGCACTGGAGTTAATGTATTGATATCATGATCCACATGGTGAGTGGAGAAAGAAAAGGAGGATGAACAGACTGGTATAAAATAGCATCCAAAAACAGCCTGCAAATCTTAGACAATGACAGTTAATTAAAGCTCGCTTCCAGAGAAATTTTGAAATGGGTTATCCTGTCTCACTGTGTAAGGGAATTTCCCACTTAGGACAAATTGTATACATGGAAATTACTTAGGTTTAGAAAGACTTTCCCAGAGTTGGATGTCTTACCAGTTTTTAATACCTCTGCAAGTGGAATGAGGAAGTGGAGAGAATGAGCAATTTCTCAGTTTTGAGAGAATAATAATAATAATGAAATAGTGCACATTTGCTTGAACTTTCTCACATCTTTTCACTTGCTCCTCACAACTGCACTCTAAGGGATGTAGAATAATTTATTATTATTTTTCCATGTTATGAATGGAAAATTGGTACCTGCACCAGTTAAGTGACTTTCTCTAGATTATAAAATACTTGGAGTTGGAGGCAGTTCTTGAACTTAGGTCGCATAGTGTGTACTGTAACTGTCTTTGGATGATGCTTATGATAATATTCACAACTGGCAATTGAGCTGCAAACTCTGCAATACCAATACATGGGTTCCTTCTGCTATTCCTCCCCCATCAAACACAGCTTCCCCCCCAAATTCAATGCCTCTGCTTGGCAGAAGAGAAAGCCAGGTCAGTCTTAGCAGGACTCGGCAAAGCATGAAGCATGTCAAAGGCTCTTTTTTCTGCATCTCTCATTGCACATCAGATTGCCTGGGAGAGGGAAGGGGACTCGACTTGGGACTTAAGTAGCTGAGCAACTCTGGACAAGTTACTTAACCTCTCTGTGCTTGGCTTCTTCATCTGTAAAATGTAGATAATTATAGAACCTACCTCCCAGACCTGTTGTGAGAGATTTTGGGCTTCTATATGTGAGTGCTATGAGGGTTAGGGGTCTTGACTGTATTTGTGTTTGCTGCCAATGATGCTTCACAATGTGAGCCCTGGGACAGCACCAGAATCATAACCTTCTGTCCACACACATGTTTGACCTTTTGCATTTACAGAGAACCAAAAAAAAAAAAAAAAAGCCAAGTTGTTGATCCTGCTTTTATCAAAGCTGCCTCTCTCATCATCCTTTCAAAGCCCAAGTGTTTGGAAAGAGACAGAAGTCTGTGTTTGTCTGATTCTGCTTCCTCATCACTGAGTCATCCCCCCACCTCTTCCTGAGGCTTTCACTCCCTATTCACTGCTACCTTCCTATTGGTCAAATCCAGTGGTTTCCCAATGCTTGGTTTTCCACCTCCCTGGCTTTGCTTTAAAGGTATTTGTGTCTGCTCACCAACCTTTAGAATATGGTTCTTGCTTGGTTTTAGTGAACTTTCTCTAAGCTGTTTTCCTTCTTAATTCTCCAGCTCTTTCTTCTTCTTTCACGCTCCTTACTCTCCTTGGCAGAGAGGCAGCCTCAAGTTTCTCCTCATTTTATTGAAAAACATCTATGTTGCATGTACTGGCCATCCTTCCTGCCCTTCTGCTCTATCCTCTAAATCTCCACTCGCATTGCATTCTAGTGAACACACAGGCACCTAAACATGCATAGGCCATGTGAGTGTGCATGTATGCACATCATACATGTATGCACTATACATGTACCTACCACACCAGACTAGATGTCCACATACTGTTATACAGACACAGACATGTGTTTGCCCACTATATATGTGTGCATGAACATACACAATATGTGTATGAACACTATATATGTACAAACATACTTTATAACCCTATACATGTGTATCTTGTTGTTGTTTAGTCACTAAGTCATTTCCAACTCTTTTGTAACCCCATGGACTGTAACCCACCAGGCTCCTCTGTCTGCGGGATTCTCCAGGCAAGAATACTGGAATGGGTTGCCGTTTCCTTCCCTGGGAGATCTTCCTGACCCAGGGATTGAATTGCATTGGCAATCCTCCTGCACTGGCAGGTGGATCCTTTGCCACTGAGCCACCAGGAAAGCCCATCACATATATATGTACCCATAATATGAATATGTATATATATACACACTCTATGTACAAATGTGACATATATATGTGTATGTATTATATATATATATATATACACACACACACACACAGAGACACTATATATGCACATCCACCATTTATACACGCACACGTATATGTATATGTGTGTGTGTGTATATATACTCCTTCTCTAAATACACACACATGCTACCATTTCTGTCCTGTTTATCAGTTATCTGTGCCCCTAGTACTATGTCTCATTCTTGATAAATATTGGTTCAGTGTTGTATGAATCCTGGAAGCAGTGGAAACACAGATTTGCCATTAATCATGTTTTTCTTCATTCATTCTCTATATATATATATATATACACACACACACACACACAGACACTATATATACACATCCACCATTTATACACGCACACGTATATGTATATGTGTGTGTGTGTATATATACTCCTTCTCTAAATACACACACATGCTACCATTTCTGTCCTGTTTATCAGTTATCTGTGCCCCTAGTACTATGTCTCATTCTTGATAAATATTGGTTCAGTGTTGTATAAATCCTGGAAGCAGTGGAAACACAGATTTGCCATTAATCATGTTTTTCTTCATTCATTCTCTCCTCCATCCATTTCCGCTTCCTAAGGCCATGCTCACAACCCATGTTCTAGAGAAGGTCACAGTCTATTAGGAAAGAGAATCAGTCACAGTCTGTTCTGGAGAAGGTCACAGTATACTAGGAAAAAGAATCAGGCATAACCTTGCCTGATTAATGTAGTTTGTGCTATAATGCAGGGAGGGTGTTGAGATTGGTACGGGAGCCCAAAGAAAGACCGATCATTTGAACACTAGAAACCATGAAGGATTTGTGTGCATTCACTGGGTGGGACAAAGGATATACCTGGAAGAAGCAGCAGCACTGTAAATCAGAGAGAGATGAGATAACAGAAACAGATAATCAGAGCTCTGAGCACTGGGTGAATGAGGAAGGAACATCCAGGCATGTTGTTTTGCTGCCTGGCAAGCCGTTGAAGCTGCCTAGAACTGCTTGCTCATTTGCTCTTGTCACAGGGACTTGGGAAACTGTATGGAAAATTGCTTTGAAAAGAAAAGTTAGGCTTTTTGCTATTGCTTGTTGGTTTATGATGAGTCCTGGATGAATTGAAAACTGCACTTGGAAATGATATGCTAGGCAGTGGTTGGTGAGTGGGATGTGAGTGAGAGTTCCACAGATCTTAAACAAAGGGGTGATATAATCATATCTGGTGGAAGAAGGTAACTGGCAGCAGAGAATGGTAGTGGTGATTCCAGCTAGGACCGTTGCAGGTTCTGCCTGGATTCTAATCCTTCCTCCACTGTTTTTGAACTTGTATGTTTGAACAGATTACTTCATTTAAGGCTCAGTTTCCTCATCTGGAAAAAGAAGGCAGTAATACCTACTCAAAGAATTATAGTGAGTAATAAGGAAGATGCTTAGAGAATCTAGTACTCTGCTCCACCTAGAGCAAACTGTAAATAGTAGCTCCTTCGTTAGAAGTTGTTACAGAAGGGTTATGATTTCAGGTGAGAGACGATAATTGTGTTGCAAAACAAGTTGAGAGAGGTGGAGACGAAGACATGGATTTCTCTCTTAACATAAAAGATCCTCATCCATCCCTCATGACTCAATGGTAAAGAATCCCCCTGCCAATGCAGGAGACACAGGTTTGATCCCCGAGTTGGGAAGATCCCCTAGAGAAGTAAATGGCTACCCACTCCAGTCTTCTTGCCTGGGAAATCTCATGGACAGATGAGTCTGGCCAGCTACCATCCATGGGGTCTCAAAAGAGTCAGACATGACTCAGTATCTAAATAATAACAATACAGGTGAGGTGAGGTGAGGTGAAGTCACTCAGTCGTGTCCGACTCTTTGCAACCCCGTGGATTGTAACCTACTAGGCTTCTCCGTCCATGGGATTCTCCAGGCAAGAATACTGGAGTGGATTGCCATTTCCTTCTCCAGGGGATCTTCCCGACCCAGGGATCAAACCCGGGTCTCCCGCATTGGAGGCAGACGCTTTAACCTCTGAGCCACCAGGGAAGCTAATAACAATACATGCTCATAGAAAAATGTCAAACCTAGAGTAGAGTGTAAGGTAAAAAGTAACATCCATCTCCATTTAATGAACTTACTTCCACCCCAGATATAATCACAGTTAACCCTTTTTTGGATGCCAATCCCAAAGTCAGTCATTGAGTATCTTTTTCTCTCTCTCCCTATCAGCTGGGATGCATTCAATGGTTTGCATTAAATCAATGCATAAAAGGAAGTTGTGAACAGAAATTCTTTGGACAAAGGCCCAAGAGCATTTCCTCTCTTTAAACATCTTTTGCTTATTTCTTTTTTCTGTTCCTTTTGATCATTACTCAAAACAAGAAGAGAAACTCGACTTGTCTCTCATCCACAGGTCGCATGGGTGTCACTGAACTGTCCGGCCGAGAGGAAAAGCAAAGTTTTCCTCGCTTCCCCTTCTCATGCCTGCGGCCCTTCTTTGGCACCCTCTTACAGTGAGGTTGCTGAGTCTGACATGATTTAGAGACTGGAAAGCAGCAACAGTGACTTTACCCTCTGTCTTCTAGCAAAGCAACTGCCTTCTCTCCCAGGGGAAAAAGGTTTCTGAAAGAAGAGATCCTGTCTTATAGATCTTTGATCCCTTCAAGGATCTTACACTTGAAAAAAGGTCAATAAATGTCTCTGGTGTGGAGGTTCAAGGGCCTGGAGTCTGAAATGCCTGGGGTTGAGTTGCCTGATTTTTCTGCTTTGGGAGAACTCATTGGATCACTCTGAGCACGAGTTTTTCTCTCTCTGCTTCTCTGTGAATTGGGTGGAGTTTGGGGTAATAACTGACTTCGCCTACTTCCTCAGGCTACTGTGATTCTCCAATGAGATAGAGCAAGCTGCTGAGTGGCTGTGGGACGATGTGGACCTTCGGCGTCTATGGAGGCATGAAGGCTATACGGTCGTCATCTCCTTCCATTTTTCCATGACCACACTCCTTCATGGATGGAGGGCTTCCTCCATCAAGCCTGCCTCTAGGGCTCCAGACTTCCCTTTACTTGTATTCCTCTCCTCTGCCTGCCCTGGCTCTTGCTGCCCTACTGAATGAATCTCAGGACACATAGGAGGAGCAGGAAGCCTCAGAGAGACCAGAAGTAGAAGAAGCTGGCCCCAGGGTAACACAGTTTGTGGAATTAGCCAGAGTGATAGTGTTTGTCCCACAGTCAGAAGTAGTGACTGAGACACGCCAGGAGAGGGCTCTTCTTTCTGTGCTAAGGACAGGCTCCAAGCCAGGAGCTGCAGCCAGCTGGATAAGTAGAAAAGGCTTTTAAAAGAAGAAGCCTCTTGGAATTGGACAGTAACTGCAAAGAAGTCACCCTCCACTCAGCAGTCTGAATTCCCTTTAGGACCCAAAAAGGAAGAGTGGCCCATGCTTGGCAGTGGGTTCGATCTGTCTGAGATCGAAGGATCTCACCAAGGGAAGATAGCTCACGTGCTGACATTGTCAAGCTTGGAGATTCTACAAATGCTTAGGCTGAGACACTGCAGTCTAGTTTCCCTATTTTATGAATACGGAAACTGAGGTTCAGAGATGGGAAGTGATGTTCCTGGGGTCACACAGCTGGGTTAGAACTCAAAGACCCATGCTCTCCCTGCTTTTCCCTGCTGCTTCCCTCCCATCTTCTGGGTCCTGGGGACTCTCTCTTGCTGAGTAGCAGAAGTGCAGTTATGGGACACTGCTTAGAAATCGTTGCAATCTGTATTCTTCATTAATCATTTGCATAAATACAACATAAACAACTTTGCTGATTTGTGGGAACTTGAGTGAAGTGTTCATTTCAAATTTTGATGAGATCTATTTTGCTTTCCTTCTTGAGTAGCTGGTGTAAACTTTTGTTCCTGTGAACTCTGAAAACCTTGTTTTAGTAAATGTCTAAGAGCATCTGTGCAATGAAATACAACTCAACAATAAGCAAAAATGAAGTATTGATGCATACAAAAACAAAGATGAATCTCAAAATAATTATGCTGAGTAAAGGAAGCCAGACAAAAAAAGTGTATACTATATGATTCCATATATATTCCTGGGCTTCCCAGTTGGCATTAGTGGTAAAAAAAAAAAAAAAAAAAAAACCCTGCCTGCCAATGCAGGAGATGTGGGGTTTGATCTCCAGGTTGGGATGATCCCCTGGAGGAGGAAATGGCAACCCACTCCAGTATTCTTGCCTGGAAAGTTCCAGGGACAGAGGAGACTGGCAGGCTACAGTCCATAGGATCACACAGAGTCGGACATGACTAAAGCAACTTAGCATGTAGCATATGGTTCCATGTATATAAAATTCCAGAAAATGTAAATGAATTCATAGGACAGAAATTTGTATGACTGTAGTAGTTTGAGGGAAGGAGAGTAGCTGCAAAGATGGACGAAAGGGCATGAGAAAGTTTTAGAAATGATGACTGTTCAATATCTTTGGTTGTGGATTTGATTTCATAGGTGTATGCTGCTGCTGTTGCTGCTGCTGCTAAGTCGCTTCAGTCGTGTCCGACTCTGTGTGACCCCATGGACGGCAGCCCACCAGGCTCCCCCGTCCCTGGGATTCTCCAGGCAAGAACACTGGAGTGGGTTGCCTTTTCCTTCTCCAATACATGAAGTGAAAAGTGAAAGTGAAGTCGCTCAGTCGTGTCCGACCCTCAGAGACCCCATGGACTGCAGCCTACCAGGCTCCTCAATCCATGGGATTTTCCAGCAAGAGTACTGGAGTGGGGTGCCATTGCCTTCTCTATCATAGATGTATACATACCTCAAAATTTATTAAATCATGTACTTTAAATATGTGTAGTTTATTGTATATCAATTATAGTAGATGATAACAATGACAGTGATGATAAGTTAATCCAGGACCTTATCTTTTAATTTTAGTTTTGAAGCTATTTTGCTATGAAAAAAATATGGCAGGAGGCTTAATGATAACATCATAGACAGAAATGCACGCACATAGGCAGTCTAAGAACCGTCCTTTGCTTATCTGCATTCCTGACCTGTAAGAGTTAGCCTCAGGTGGAAAAAGACCTGTTTGAGACTCCGAAAAATCCAGATTGCTTTCTCTAAGGATCTCCCCAGCATGCCCTTCTAACCTCTCCCCAGAGTTCAGGAGCAGCCATATTTGACTCTCTGATCCTCTGTGTGGCCGCAGCTTTCTGGACCTGGGTTGGAATCTGATCCACGTAGGAATATTATTATTATTTCCCAAGAATTCAGGAACTAAGCAAGTCTACTGTCCTGTGCCATGTGCGTGGAAATGCAGAGAAAGGTCATCCACGGAACAAAGGGAGGACGAGCAGCTTTCCAAGGAGGAGAGATGAGACGCACACAGCTGGAAAGGAGAGTGGGGAGAGGGAGTCGTAAGGGCAGTCAGCCATTTTGGTTTCTCCATAATGGCGACTCCGCGGTCTCCACTGCGGAAGCTTTGGGGATTCCACAGGCTCCAGAAAGTAAGCCTTGCTGTACTTCCTGCCTGTTCCATGGCCTTCCCATACTTCTCGACTGTTTACATGGCTTTCTGGTTCTTGTCGGAGAGAACACTGGTGAAAGCAAGAGGGCTCTGTGCCGTCCTCTTGCCTTTAGGCTGAAGTAGGCGAGCTCTTGGGTGTAATCAGTCTAGGGGTTATGGGTGGTTGTCTTCAGTGAACAGTGAATAGGCACATCATATGTGATGGCCAGAGGCTGTGTACCTCCACAGCCCAGATGGACAAACTGATCCTGCGTGGTTCTTAGGAGAATGGGAAGCACGCATTGTTTTAACATTATGTATTGATTGTTGTTGCTTTTTAGTTGCTCAGTTGTGTCTGACTCTTTGTGACTCCATGGACTGCAGCATGCCAGGCTTCCCTGTCCTTCCCTGTCCATCTCCCAGAGTTTGCTCAAACTCATGTCCATTGCCTCTGTGATGCCATCCAACCATCTCATCTTCTGTCGCCCCTTCTTCTCCTGTCCTCAATCTTTCCCAGCACCAGGGTCTTTTCCAGTGAGCTGGCTCTTTGCATCAGGGGCCCAAAGTAATGGAACTTCAGTTTCAGCATCAGTCCTTCCAAAAAACATTCAGGGTTGATTTCCTTTAGGATTGACTGGTTTGTTCTCCTTGCTGTCCAAGGGACTCTCAAGAGTCTTTTCCAGCACTACAATTTGAAAACATTAGTTCTTCGGTGCTCAGCCTTCTTTATGGGCCATCTCTCACATCCGTTCCTGGCTTCTGGTAAAACCATAACTTTGATTAGACGGATCTTTGTTGGTAAAATGACATCTCCGCTTTTTAAGAAACTGTCTAGGTTGTCATAGCTTTTCTTCCAAGGAGCAAGGGTCCTTTAATTTCATGGCTGCAGTCAGTGTCTGCAGTGATTTTGGAGCCCAAGAAAATAAAGTCTGTCACTGTTTATTGATAGTAGCAATAAATATCATCTTGACCTTGTGTTGCCTGAGGTGGGCAAGCAATGCTGTTTTATAACTGCAGATCAAATTTGTACTAAGACATCCTAAGTCCCATCAAAGAGACTTTGAATCAAAGCCTGCTTGGAAGCCCACACCCACCCAAGTCCTGCTTTCCCCACAGAGGACATATCTGTATATCCTAACAGGTAACGGGCCCAACACTGGCACATTGGAGTCTCCATGGGTATGAGGTCTCTGCTGATGTTAGCAGCTTGCTAACACATAGCCCAACTTCCTCTGCTGGCCTAATTTTCCATTCGATGAATCTTGGTGTTTTCCTTGTGTCTGTCTCCTGTTGTGTCTCTTTGTTGCCATTTTCTTTCGTTTTTGCTTTGATTTGTTCTCCAGTTAATGTTTATCAAATGTGTACTGCCTGCCAACCTCTATTTGACTCATTGTACATATGGTAACTCATTTAATTTCTCACAGCAACCCCAAGAGTGAAAGAGAGGTTAAGAAACTTTCCCCTTATCAGCTAGTATGCACAGAGCCCTTACACATACCAGACCAACTGGTTCCAGAACCCACGCTTGTTGTCACTCTGCCTCAGTAGCTTACTTTTACTTTGTCATGTCAAATTCTCATGCTCTTGCAGAAAAATGAGTGAAAAGTTGTTTGTGTGTGTGAGTTGCTCAGTCATGTCTGACTCTTTGCAACCCCATGGACTGTAGCTCGCGAGGCTCCTCTGTCCCTGGAATTCTCCAGGAAAGAATACTGGAGTGGGTAGTAGCCATTCCCTTCTCCAGGGGATCTTCCCAGCCCAGGGATTGAACCTGAGTCTTCCACATTGCAGACAGATTCTTTACCATCTGAACCACCAGGGAAGCCCAAAATTTGCTTAGAAGAGTTTGTATATGGTCTTTTCTTTGTGACCCTGTTCCTCTATCTGCAAGAAAAAGACAGCTTCCTACAAGCAGGGCTTATACTGTCATCAAGGGAGGCTGGAAGATGAACTCATTCAGGAGGACATTCCCAGAGGCAGCTTTTCCCTATATTACCCACAGTTGGGCTTACTCAACAGGATGTTTTAAGACTGGATGGGAGAACCAACACCATCAGTTCAGTTCAGTTCAGTCGCTCAGTCATATTCGACTCTTTGTGACCCCATGGACTGCAGCACACCAGGCCTCCCTGTCCATCACCAACTCCCTGAGTTTACTCAAATTCATGTTCATTGAGTAGGTGCTGCCATCCAACCATCTTATCCTCTGTTGTCCCCTTCTCCTCCTGCCCCCAATCTCTCCCAACATCAGGGTCTTTTCAAATGAGTTAGTTCTTCACACCAGGTGGCCAAAGTATTGGAGTTTCAGCTTTAGCATCAATCCTCCCAGTGAATATTCAGGACTGATATCCTTTAAGATGGACTGGTTGGATCTCCTTGCAGTCCAAAGGACTCTCAAGCGTCTTCTCCAACACTGCAATTCAAAAGCATCAATTCTTTGGCACTCAGCTTTCTTTATAGTCCAACTCTCACATCCATACATGACTACTGGAAAAACCATAGCTTTAATTAGATGGAGCTTTGTTGGCAAAGTAATGTCTCTGCTTTTTAATATGCTGTCTAGGTTGGTCATAACTTTTCTTCCAAGGAGTAAGCATCTTCTAATTTCATGGCTGTAGTCACCATCTGCAGTGATTTTGGAGCCACTCCCTTGCCAAATAAAGTCTGACACTGTTTCCACTGTTTCCCCATCTATTTCCCATGAAGTGATGGGACCAGATGCCATGATCTTAGTTTTCTGAATGTTGACTTTTAAGCCAACTTTTCCACTGTCTTCTTTCACTTTCATCAAGAGGCTCTTTAGTTCTTCTTCACTTTCTTCCATAAACGGAGAAGGCAATGGCACCCCACTCCACTGCTCTTACCTGGAAAATCCCATGGATGGAGGAGCCTGGAAGGCTGCAATCCATGGGGTCGTGAAGAGTTGGACACGACTGAGTGACTTCACTTTCACTTTTCACTTTCATACATTGGAGAAGGAAATGGCAACCCACTCCAGTGTTCTTGCCTGGAGAATCCCAGGGGTGGAGCCTGGTGGGCTGCCATCTATGGGGTCGCACAGAGTCGGACACAACTGAAACGACTTAGCAGCAGCATCTACATATCTGAGGTTATTGATATTTCTCCTGGCAATCTTGATTCCAGCTTGTGCTTCTTCCAGCCCAGCGTTTCTCATGATGTACTCTGCATGTAAGTTAAATAACCAGGGTATACAGCCTTGATGTACTCTCTTCCCAATTTGGAACCAGTCTGTTGTTCCATGTCCAGTTCTAACTGTTGCTAACTGTTGCTTCCTGACCTGCATACAGATTTCTCAAGAGGCAGGTCAAGTGGTCTGGTATTCCCATCTCTTTCAGAATTTTCCACAGTTTGTTGTGATCCACACAGTCAAAGGCTTTGACATAGTCAATAAAGCAGAAAGAGATGTTTTTCTGGAACTCTCTTGCTTTTTCAATGATCCAGTGGATGTTGGCGATTTGATCTCTGGTTGCTGTGCCTTTTCTAAATCAATGACAAAAGGGAGAGGGGATCACAAATGAAAAAAGTTCACAAAGAAAATTTCTTTGGGCAACTCAGATACGTTCATCTGCTGAGATGGGTTGGTGACCCTCTGAAGGGAAGTAAAGAGGGAATTGGTAAGGGACTGTGGAGGTGGGTCTCATGAATGAGTCCTGGTCTCTGAGCAGCCAGCCAGCCAGCTGCAAACAGCTAAAACTGTGGTCTGGAAGTCCAGGGATGGACCCTGGACCCTGGATTTACCCACATGAATGGCCTGCTTAAGCTGTGGGGGTTGGAGGGGGGCCCTTTTTTTGGACCATATCATCAGAGCACACAGTCCAACACACCAGCCCACTCAGGACTGCTCTGTGTGCCTCCCTGGCCTCATGCCCAGCTCTTTGGTCAACAGTTTCAGGAGCACTTACAGTGTGATAATAAATAAGGATGATAACAATGATAATAGTAACAGCTCTTAGACAGCAATTGCTTACTATGGTTCAGGCATTCTACATGTATGATTGCTTTGCATCCTTAAAAACAACATTTCTGTCTTGGCAGTTACTATGGGATGGGCGGTGGTGTGTACCTCGTCACTGCAGTCTGTCTGCAGGATGCTGCATCTGAGAACTTCCAGTCCATTCCAGATCCCAGCCTGCAGAATAAAGATGATAGTCAAATTCTGACAGACTGGAATCTGAAATGGAGTGGAAATACACAAAGGAGGTATATATACAAATAAGGAAATTTTTTTCTTTTTCTTTTCCAATCTGGATGCCTTTTATTCCTTATTGCACTGACTTATTTATGCCTAATTGCTCTAACAGGTTAGAACATCCAGTAAACTGTTAAATAAAAATATAGAACAAGATAACCTTGACTTGTATTTCAGCTTAGAGGAAAAGCGTTCATTCTTTCATTGTTACATATGATACTGACTCTCAGCTTTTTGTATATGCCTTTTATCAGATTGAAGAATTTCTTCCTAGTTTTCCAAATTTTTATGAGAATGAATGGTGGAAAGCATATTCACCAATTCTTTTACTGTGTTTTTGAGATAATTATATGGTTTTGATTTAGGGCCTGTTAATATGGTGAATCAGATTGATTGATTTTGAAATGTTAAACCAAATTTGCATCCCTGTTATAAATCCTACACGGTCATAATGTAATATCCTTTCATTATATTGATAGATTAGCTAGAATTTTGTTAAGAATTTTTCATGTATGGTTATGAGGAATATTGTTCTATATTTTCATTTCCTCTATTTTTTTCTGGTAATATAGCAATATAATGCTAGCCTCATGGAATGAATTGTAAAATATTCTTTCCTCTTCTATGTTACAGAAAAGTTTATGTAGAACTTGTACTGTTTTCCTTAAATGTCTAAGTGAAGCCATGGACCTAGAGGATTTTTGTGGGATAATTCCCTCCTCCTCACCCCTCCTACCATCAAACTGAATGTCTTTAATAGATACAGGTCTATTTAGGTAATCTTCTATAAACATTCATGTACAACTTTTTGTGGGAACAAGTCTTTTCACCTCTCTAGAGTATAGTTAGGAATGGAATTGCTGGGGCATATACTAACTGTTTAGTTATTGAGGAGATGCCAAGCTGTTTTCAAAATGAATGTACCACCTTATATTCCCACTAGAAATGCATGAGAGTTCCGATTTCTTCATATCTTTTCAATACCTGTTCAGTTCAGTTGCTCAGTTGTGTCCCACTCTTTGCGACCCCATGAATTGCAGCACGCCAGGCCTCCCTGTCCATCACCGACTCCAGAGTTCACTCAAACTCACATCCATCGAGTCAGTGATGCCATCCAGCCATCTCATCCTCTGTCGTCCCCTTCTCCTCCTGCCCCCAATCCCTCCCACCATCAGGGTCTTTTCCAATGTGTCAACTCTTCGCATGAGGTGGCCAAAGTACTGGAGTTTCAGCTTTAATGTCATTACTTCCAAAGAAATCCCAGGACTGATCTCCTTCAGAATGGACTGGTTGGATCTCCTTGCAGTCCAAGGGACTCTCAAGAATCTTCTCCAACACCACAGATCAAAAGCATCAATTCTTCAGCACTCAA
>SJYT01041826.1:45425-55463 GCA_006410635.1 Cephalophus harveyi
TTCCCCATCTATTTGCCATGAAGTGATGGGACCAGATGCCATGATCTTCGTTTTCTGAATGTTGAGCTTTAAGCCAACTTTTTCACTCTCCTCTTTCACTTTCATCAAGAGGCTTTTTAGTTCTTCTTCACTTTCTGCCATAAGGGTGGTGTCATCTGCATATCTGAGGTTATTGATATTTCTCCTAGCAATTGATTCCAGCTTGTGTTTCTTCCAGTTTCTCATGATGTACTCTGCATAGAAGTTAAATAAGCATGGTGACAATATACAGCCTTGACACACTCCTTTTCCTGTTTGGAACCAGTCTGTTGTTCCATGTCCAGTTCTAACTGTTGCTTCCTGACCTGTGTATAGGTTTCTCAAGAGGCAGGTCAGGTGGTCTGGTATTCCCATCTCTCTCAGTATTTTCCACAGTTTATTGTGATCCACACAGTCAAAGGCTTTGCCATAGTCAATAAAGCAGAAATAGATGTTTTTCTGGGACTCTCTTGCTTTTTCCATGATCCAGCGGATGTTGGCAATTTGATCTCTTATTCCTCTGCCTTTTCTAAAACCAGCTTGAACATCAAGAACAATAAGCACCTTAATATTCTTTTTCAGTCAACTCAGCCGAGGAGAGGAAAAGACAAGTCAGAATTACAAGGCCTAACTCCTTCATCCCGGGACCGTGCCTGCAGAATAAGGAGAGGGGTCTGGGGCTGTGCCTCTATTTTGTCAGTAATGCCTAACGTGGCTCCCAACAGGTGTGAGTCGGGTATTAAAGTCTCCCACTATTACTATGTTATTGTTAATTTCCCCTTTCATACTTGTTAGTATTTGCCTTACATATTACAGTGCTCCTATGTTGGGTGCATATATAATTGTTATATCTTCTTGGATTGATCCTTTGATCATTATGTAGTATCTTTCTTTGTCTCTTTTCATGGCCTTTATTTCAAAGTCTATTTTATCTGATATGAGTATTGCTACTCCTGCTTTCTTTTGGTTTCTCTTTGCGTGGAATATCTTTTTCCAGCCCTTCACTTTCAGTCTGTATGTGTTCCTTGTTTCAAGATAGGGGTCTTGTTTTTGTATCCATTCAGCCTGTTTTTTTTTCTTTTTTTTGGTTTCCAAATAAAAGTTATGTTTATAGTATACTATAGTCTATTAAATGTGCAACGGCATGTGCAAAAAAAGTGTATACCTTAATTTAAAAATTCTTTATTATCGTACTAAATGAGGTAAGTTAGACAAAGACAAACACCATATGATATCACTTGTAAGCAGAATCTAAAAAAAGTATACAAATGATCTCATTTACAAAACAAACAGACTGACAGACTTCGTTTTCATAAGTTTGCTTTTAAAGGGGAAAGGTTGGGGAGGATAAATAAGGAGTTTGGGATTAACGTCTTGTCTGCTAAAAAATAGTCACAGCCTCTTTGAGAGTTATATTTTATTCAGTGGGAATTTTTAGGACTTCAAACCTAGGAGACAGCATCTCAAGTGACCCTGAGAGAACTGCTCCAAGTTGGCAAGGGGAGGAGCCAGGTTACATAGAAGTTTAGCAACAAAGGGCAGGTAGTCTGAACATCAAAAATTATTGCTAATTAAAGAAAACCAGATATCCCAAGTTAAGGAATTTATACTTTTCTCTGTTAGGGGTGTTTTCTGTGTATTTTTCCTTTATGTGTGTTGGGTTTCCCTTGTGGCTCAGCTGGTGAAGAAACTGCCTGTAATGCAGGAGACCTGGGTTTGATCCCAGGGTTGGGAAGATCCCCTGGAGAAGGGAAAGTCTACCTACTCCAGTTTTCTGGCCTGGAGAATTCCATGGAGTGTATAGTCCATGGTGTTGCAAAGAGTAGGACACGACTGAACAACTTTCACTTTTTTGTAGGGAAAGATGAAAGAGTCTGGGCTCACTGAAATCATCCCTTTCATGTGCACCTCAGCTATCCTGGGGCCAGGATCCTGTGTTTTTCACATCCTGAGCTCACTAGAGGGAGTGACTGCAGCCAGTGACTGTCAGGTCATGCAGGTATTCTTCTTCCTGAGTGCCCTTAGGGGTCAGGAATTCACATTTGGAGGGCTGGAATCACAGACAACTGTGACATTCTTGTTTATTCATATGGCAGGAAATACTTCATTTCTCATATATACACTGCTATATAAAAATAGATCACTAATAAGGACCTACTGTATAGCACCAGAAAAGGCAATGGCACCCCACTCCAGTACTCTTGCCTGGAAAACCCCATGTATGGAGGAGCCTGGTGGGCTGCAGTCCATGGGGTCACTGGAAGTCATACACGACTGAGCGACTTCATTTTCACTTTTCACTTTCATACATTGGAGAAGGAAATGGCAACCCATTCTAGTGTTCTTGCTTGGAGAATCTTAGGGACAGGGGAGCTTGTTGGGCTGCCGTCTGTGGGGTCGCACAGAGTCAGACACAACTGAAGCAACTCAGCAGCAGCAGCAGTATAGCACAAGGAACTCTACTCAATATTCCATAATAACCTATATGGGAAAAGAATCTGAAGAAGAATAGATATATGTATCATAAGTGATTCACTTTGCTGTGTACCTGAAAATCACACAACATTGTAAATCAACTATAAGATAAAAATTAAATTTAAAAATGCTTCATTGCTAAGAGTGCCAACCATCATCTGATGATGCAGGGTTGCCACATATCTTCAATTTGTAAAAAGGTGCAGCATCTGCAAAGTGCAATAAAGCAAAGCACAGTAAAACAAGGTGTGCCTGTATTTCCATGTTTTCTTTTATAACTTTAAACATTTTATGCATGTTTTTAATAGTTACTTTAACATTATCTGTGATTCCCAAGTTTTTAAGAGAGACACTGCTGACTGATTCCTACCTTCCCCAGCCCCTACATTGTGGTCACATTTTTCCTTCTTTGTGTATCTGGTGATTTTTGTTTGAATCCTGGATGTTTTGAACTTTGTTGTGTTCTGAGTTTTATTTTTTATTGTATTTTAAATTTAATTTAAAATTATTAATTAATCGATTTTGGCTGTGCTGGGTCTTCGTTACTGTGCATAGGTTTTCTCCAGTTGTGGTCCATGAATTTCTCATTGCAGTGGCCCCTCCTCTTGTGGAGCACGGGCTTTAGAATGTTTGGGCTTCAGTGGCCATGGCACGTGGGCTTAGTAGCCTTGTGGCAAGTGAGATCCTCTCAGATAAAGGATTAAACCCAAGTCCCTTGCACTGGCAGGCAGATGGGACCACGGGACCACCAGGGAAGTCCCTACTTTTCATTTATTATTTTTGGACCATAGTTGACTGCGGATAACTGAAATCATAGAAAGTGAAACTGCAAATAAGAGGGAGACTACAGTATGTGGATTCATTTTCTTTTGTTTCTTCTTGCCTTAATATGTTTTGGAATACAGATTTGCAGTGAAAGAACCACTCTTATCTAAGTATTACAAATTATTCTTTGGAATAATTCTCCTTTCTCTCCTTTATCTTCTTTCTCCCTTTGCTGTCTCTCTCTTCTCTTCCTTTTTTTCATGAATATTAAATCTTTCAAGTACTTTGCTAGATTCTGAGGATAAATAGGTGAGCAAATAGAGTGTCTACTAGTATAGCAGCAGTAATTTTTATGTTTTCTGTTATTTAGTTAATATTTTACCTAGTATCACATGCAGTAGTATTACCAGATGACTTTGGAAATGAAGACTGTGTTATTTAGAATTGTTGGAAGTAACAAGAAAATAATGTTAATGGAAAACTTATAGGAAAAAAAGATGAAACTGTTCCTATTCATCACTGATTGCTTTCAGAAGTAAAATATTCCATAATCCCTTGCCAAACAGAAAGAAGAGCATTTACTTCAACGCCCACCCTGAATACCACCAAAGCCCAAAACAAACAAACAAAAAAATGCGTTAACTGAAGGACATCTAGTTTTCTAAGTCTGTTTTTAATTTAGCTGTATACATGTTTACACTAACTCTTCATTGATTTTGTTTTTCAATGCTGTTGTTTCAGTGTACATAGTGTCCCAGATTACTTTTCTGGCAACTGCTAATGTGGTTCATGGCTTGGTTTTGTCCCATTTCTTAATTAGATCAAACAACATACTACTTATAATTTAGTTGCATATATAAATGGAAGAAATGGTAATGTTGTTATAGGAAAATCACTGTGTTGACAACAAACCTAGGTAACATAGTAGGATGGTATTCTATTTCTTTTTTGGAATTTGTATTCCAATCCTTGTCTAAACTTAAAAATAAATATGCTTTTTACTCATTTCTTCATTTGGTAGATAAACATTTATTGACTTCCCACTTTGTGTTTGGCACCTATAAGAATTGCTTATGAATATGTAGGAAATATGTAGATTAGACATTGTCCTTATTCTTGAAGAGATCATGACTTAGAGGATGAGACAGTCAAATAAGCAGATTCCTAAGGCAATGGCACCCCACTCCAGTACTCTTGCCTGGAAAATCCCATGGATGGAGGAGCCTGGTGGGCTGCAGTCTATGGAGTTGCTGAGAGTTGGACACGACTCAGTGACTTCACTTTCACTCTTCACTTTCATGCATTGGAGAAGGAAATGGTAACCCACTCCAATGTTCTTGCCTGGAGAATCCCAGGGACTGTGGAGCCTGGTGGGTTGCCATCTGTGGGGTCGCACAGAGTCGGACACGACTGAAGCGACTTAGCAGCAGCAGCAGCATATAAGAACTATGATTTCAGTGTACACAGAGAGTTTTGAGGGCACAGAGAAAAAGTTCCAAACTTACATTTATGGGAGCCTGATTAAGAACCTGCAGGAGAGGCCTATATAGTATTTTGAAGGATGAGTAGGAAATAACCAAAAAAAGAAGAAAAGGGAAGGATACTTGGAGCTGAGAGGGATAGCATTGTGAAGGTGAAGAGGCAAGAATTAATTACTTGCCGTCTATATATCTTTGATGGGGTTTCTGTTTCACCCATTTTTAAATCAGGTTGTTTCTTTCTTCCGCTGCCTAAAGCACAAGGACACTTTTTTTCTCAGATATTCACTGTGAGAACCTGGTTGAGCTACTGGAGGCAAAACTCAAAAAAGTATGGGTACCCTCTATAACTGGGTCCCCCTGAAGTTTTTAACTATTAAGACTGCCCACACTGAACTTCCAGCAGTTTATCAATTACAGTTTAGGTTTTACTGCCTGGGTCCTTGGTTCCTGCAGAATTATCTGCTTATGGCTTTCGGCTGCAGTAAGCTGTGATTCTCTGTATTCACCTATCTGTCTCTCCAGATATGGGGGGTGGGCAATGGTTTGCTCTGTGGCCTCACTACTCTGATGAATCTAAGAAGGGTTGTTGACTTTTCACTTGTTAGGACACAGTGGAAACTTCCAGGCTCCTTAAGTGGTGGACCAGAAATCAGAAGTCCTATTAAGTAATTTTGAAATCATAGGTTTGTTATTTCCTTATTTTATTGATGATTTAGAGTGAACATGTAATGTATTCTTCTCTATGAAGTCCTTTGAGAGTTAAAGGGGATGCTATTAATAATTATCCGAGACATCAGATATAAACTGTGATGTGTGATTATCCTTTTGATGTGTTTACACCTGACAAGAAAACTAATGTCTCAGAACTGATAAGGGACAGCAGTGGGACTTGGATTTTAACAATCCAATACTTGTCTTTTAGATCTGTAATACATAAGAATCAGAGTATTGAAGTGCCTTTTATGTCTTTTCTAGGTCTTTGTCAGGGCTCCTAAGTACCCATCATTGTGGCTATTCTTTACTGAAGGAAACAGAATTGAAATACAGTATCATACGTTATTTATTAGGTCTTAATTTATTATTTTTATTTTAGTTGGAGGGCAAGAAATTTATTAAATTACTTTTTACCTTATATGTTACTCTGTGTAATCTCTTCTGAATCTGGAAGTTGTTCTCCTTCCCAGAATTCTGTACTTGAAAGAGACAGCTAGATAAACCTTTGATTCTGTAGAAAAGTAGACACAGATGATGTAAACAACTTGCCAGATTACACAGCTAATCACTTGTAAAATCTAGCTAAGAATTGAGAAGCTGAAAATATAGTGATTAAAAATGGAATAAGGTTGTCCGGCTTCCACACCCTACAGCCTGCAAGCCTTTGGACAAATGTATTTTTCTTTTCCAAGTCTCAGTTTCCTCATCTGCGTAACTGAGAAATAATAATATCTATTTCATAGAGTTGTTTCAAGTCTATGTCTGCCACACTATGTCTTTATATTGCCAGTGAAGTGCTTTTAAAACACTTTAAATGTTGCCTTTGAGTCTCTTCTGGCAATATCTTTTTGAGATCAGTATAGGTCTTGAGTCTGCCAGCAGGAGTTCATTGATTATTTAAATTGCCTACTTGTATAAGTAAATGTAAAAAAGGAAATAATTTTATCACCCATTTCTGGGACATCACTAAGCCTAAACTTTTCTGCCTTTTTGGAATTAGAGAGTAGTGAGGAAAATACTTAAAAATTTTTAACCCTTATTTTTCATTAATGCTATAAAAATGTACATCACTTTAGAAAAATCAGTCTGTTTTCCTAACTCTGGATTACTGATTTCCAGAGGTTACCACTTTCCACCCTTTTAACTTTCTTTGATATTTACCCCCATATTTAAGGAGGTGAGACATAAGACAGCTTTATGTGTTGCGTCTCTCACTCATATGCACATATACTTACACATACATATATACACTTACCTCTCCAATTCTACTGATATAGCTATATCCTATTTTGCTAAATGAATATTTATGATTCTGGAAATAGTGTCCACAGCTGAACCATGTGTTGAATTATGATTAAATTTCCTTTCTTGGGTGATACTGCTGTCTTTGAGGTGGATAGTTGTTTCTTCTTTGTTTGAACAGTCTATCACCAGTGCATTTCCAGCTTTTCCCACAGAAGTCTAAATCTCTAATACCTTCAAAAGTATTAAGCTTTAAGTATTCTATCACTTTCATTTTTGTTTTAATTGGTTGGGAAAGTTATCTTCGTATCTTTGTTTTTGTCATGGTCTGGGTGCAGATTGGAAAAAAATTTCCAGACATGAGACAGAATGAGAAGGAAATAAAGTTTATTAGAATGGGAGACGCTGTTAGAACAGTGAGCCAGCTCAAGAGAGAACCAACGTTTAACAGGGGTTCTTAGTCCACTTTTATACCCAGGGTACAAGGAGTGGGATAGGGGTCTTGTGGGTCATTTGCTGATTGGATGAGGCATGTATACCAGGTGGGGGAAGAGTAGGGCAAATACCTTCTCCCTATGGCGTAGGAGGGGAGACAGGTTATACTGTTCCATTAGTAGTTACAACATGGGGGAGGGAAGGACGATAAGGGTCTGTTTTTTCCGTTCCTGCATTCCAAGATCTTCCTTGGTTTTATCTGCTCTTTTGTCCTAGGGTCACCACAGTTATCTTATTCTAATCAATATTGACTGCTCTCCTGGCCTTAAACCATCCTAAAATTTACACCATCCTGAAAATTTCCTTCTTTTTCTGGTTAGATTGGATTCCCTGCTTCCGGATTTCCTTCTGGGTTTCTACTTCCTTGCTAGTTTGTTCCCATGTTTGGTGGAACACATCTTTTTACTAGTCTGCACCACCTCCCCCACCAAAAGGAGAAAATGACGTAAAATATTTTGAGATTTTGTGTGTCTGAAAATAACCTTTTCTATTGTCACATTTATTGATAGTTTAGAATTCTAGGCTAGAAATTAATCTTTCTCTTAGAAATGTTGGAAATATTGCTCTGCTGGTTTTTATTTTCCAGTTTGCTGCTAGGAAGACTGATGCTGTGATGATTATCAAAACTCTTTTTATAGCTTTCTTTTTAACTTCTGTGGGAGTTTTTTAGGATATTTTATTTGTTTTCTGTATTATGAAATCTTTTACTGATATTCCATATTGTATGTATGTGTATTTGTGTATGTTTTTCATATTTTGTTGGGTACTTGGTGAGTTCATTCAATCCCTAAATTCGTCTTTCACTTATATGACATTTTATGAATAGTATGTCCCCACATCCCTGACTCTTTCTGTTTGATAGTCTCTCTCTTACTAGAATCCCAGTTATTCAGATATTGGATCTTCTGGTTCATTTCTCTAGTTTAAAAAAAGTTTTTCCTTTACTATTATCAACTTCTTTTTGTTTTCTGGAGGTATTCCTAATTTTGTACTCTAGCATTATTATTTTATGCTCTAATACTTTTAATTTTTGAAAATTCTTTTTGTTTGCTTGATAATTTCCTTTTATGACATTCTGTTTTTATTCCGTGAATGCACTGACTTCTCCTGTCTCTCTGAGGATGTTAATATAAATAATAGTTTTCTTCTGTATTTTGCATTATCTTTGTTTTCTTCTAATTTAGTTTTTTTTTTTTTTTTTGATTCATGTGGCATGTGGGATATTATTTCCCCAACCAGGAAGTGAACCTATACCCCTGACATTGGAAGTGCAGAATCTTTTTTTTTAATTAATTTATTTTTTATTGAAGGATAATTGCTTTACAGAATTTTGCTGTTTTCATGTCAAACCTCAACATGAATCAGCCATAGGTATACATATATCCCCTCCCTCTTGAAGCTCCCTCCCATCACCCTGCCCATTCCACCCCTCTAGGTTGATACAGAGCCCCTATTTGAGTTTCCTGAGCCATCTAGAAAATTCCTGTTGGCAATCTATTTTACATATGCAATGTAAGTTTTCATATTACTCTTTCCATACATCTCACCCTCTCATCCCCTCTCCCCATGTCCATAAGTCTGTTCTCTATGTCTGTTTCTCCATTGTTGCCCTGTAAGTAAATTCTTCAGTACCATTTTTCTAGATTCCATATATATGTGTTAGAATATGGTATTTATCTGTCTCTTTCTGACTCACTTCCCTCTGTATAATAGGTTCTAGGTTCCTCTACCTCATTAGAACTAACTCAAATGCATTCCTTTATATGGCCAAGTAATATTCCATTGTGTGTATGTACCACAACTTCTTTATCCATTCGTCGATGGACATCTAGGTTCCATCCATGTTCTAGCTATTGTAAATAGTATTGCAGTGAACGATGGGATACATATGTCTCTTTCAATTTTGGTTTCCTCAGGGTATATGTCTAGGAACGGGATTGCTGGGTCATGTGGTAGTTTTATTCCTAGTGTTTTAAGGAATCTCCATACCATCTTCCATAGTGGCTGTATCAATTTACATTCCCACCAACAGTGCAAGAGTGTTCTTTTCTCTACACCTTTTTTCAGCATTTATTGTTTGTAGACTTTTTGATGAGGGCCATTCTGACGGGTGTGAGGTGATATCTCATAGCAGTTTTAATTTGCATTTCTATCTGGAATGGGTGAATTTAACTCAGATGACCATTATATCTACTACTGTGGGCAGGAATCCCTCAGAAGAAATGGAGTAGCCATGATGGTCAACAAAAGAGTCCGAAATGCAGTCTCAAAAATGACAGAATGATCTCTGAATGATCTCTGTTTGTCTCCAAGTCAAATCATTCAATATCACAGTTATCCAAGTCTATGCCCCAACCAGTAATGCTGAAGAAGCTGAAGTTGAATGGTTTTATGAAGACCTACAAGACCTTTTAGAACTAACACCCAAAAAAGATGTCCTTTTCATTATAGGGGACTGGAATGCAAAAGTAGGAAGTCAAGAAACACCTGGAGTAACAGGCAAATTTGGCCTTGGAATGTGGAATGAAGCAGGGCAAAGACTAATAGAGTTTTGCCAAGAAAATGCACTGGTCATAGCAAACACCCTCTTCCAACAACACAAGAGAAGACTCTACACATGGACATCACCAGATAGTCAACACCGAAATCAGATTGATTATATTCTTTGCATCCAAAGACGGAGAAGCCCTATGCAGTCAACAAAAACAAGACCAGGAGCTGACTGTGGCTCAGATCATGAACTCCTTATTACCAAATTCAGACTCAAATTGAAGAAAGTAGGGAAAACCGCTAGACCATTCAAGTATGACCTAAATCAAATCCCTTATGATTATACAGTGGAAGTGAG
>SJYT01041829.1:5792-24213 GCA_006410635.1 Cephalophus harveyi
AAACTCCAGTACTTTGGCCACCTCATGCCAAGAGGTGACTCATTGGAAAAGACTCTGGAGGAGAAGCGGATGACTGAGAATGAGATGGCTGGATGGCATTACGGACTCGATGGACGTGAGTCTGAGTGAACTCCGAGAGATGGTGATGAACATGGAGGCCTGGCGTGCTGTGATTCATGGGGTTGCAAACAGTTGGACACGGCTGAGCGACTGAACTGAACTGAACTGAATAGTATTTTAAATTGCAATTCTCAAATGATTTTTTATGTTGAGCACATTTTTATGCATATTTGTTATCTGTATATCATCTTTGGTGAAGCATCTGTTCAGTTTTTGCCCATTTTTTCCTCAAGGAAAATTTATTTTGAGAGTACACTTAGTATGAGATCTACTCTCTTAACACACTTTTAAGCTTACAATATTTTATAATTGACCACAATATTATACAGCAGATCTCTAGAGCATATTCTTGCTAAACTGAAATTTTAAGCTTGTTGATAAATAACTCTCCATTTCTCTTTCTTTCTGACCTGTGGAAACCATTATTCTATTCTTGAATTTTAGGAATTGGGTTATTTTTAGCTGCTTCATATAAATGGAATAATGAAGTATTTATCTTTCCACGACTGTCTTATTTCACTTAGCATAATGTCCTCAAGATTCATTCATGTTGCCACATATTGAAAATTTCCTTCTTTTCCTTAAAGTTCTATAGTATACCATCCTATGTACCTACAACTTTTTTTTTTAATCTACTTATCTATTGATAGACTAGGTTTTTATACATATTGGTTATTGTGAATAATGTAAGTTCAAATGTAAGATCAAACCAGTCAATCCTAAAGAAAATCAACCCTGAATATTCATTGGAAGGACTGATGAATGATGAAGCTGAAGCTGCAATACTTTGGCCACCTGATGCAAAAAGCCGACTCATTGGAAAAGACCCTGATGCTGGGAAAGATTGAAGGCAGAGAGAGAAGGGATTTGACAGAGGATGAGATGGTTGGATGGTATCTCTGATTTCAGTGGACATGAGTTTGAGCAAACTCTGGGAGATTATGTAGGACAGGGAAGACAGGTGTGCTGCAATCCATGGGGTCACAAAGAGTCAGACACGACTGAGTGACTGAACAACAATAATTTCCTCACACAGTTCACAACCACCATTGTGCAAAAGTGAGCAAACAATAAATGCTGGAGAAAGGGTGGAAAGAAAGGAACCCTTCTATGCTGTCAGTGTAAAGGTCAATCAGTAACAGACACTACAGAGAGCGATGTGCAGGTTTTTTTAAGAAATGATAATGAGAATGCAATTAGAATGCTCCCTAACAGCATACACAAACTCCAAATAGATTAAATTCTAAATAAAAGGATATGAACAAGCTTTGACATAATATGAAGCAAGTTCTTTTTTGACCCACCTCTTAGAATCATGAAAAATAAAATAAACATAAATAAATGGAACCTAATTTTCCTTAAAAGCCCTGGCACAGCAGAGGAAGCCATAAACATAACAAAAAGGCAACCCTCAGAATGGAACTATATTTGCAAACAAAGACACCCAAGAGGAGCTTATCTCTAAAACATGTGGATAGCTTATGTACCTCAATATCAAAGAAATAGCCCAGTCAAACAGGGGTACCAAGATGTAAATGGACATTTTTCCATTTACAGAAATGGAGAAGTTTGGGAAAGATTGAGGGCAGGAAGTGAAGGGTCACAGAAGATGAGATGATTGGATGGCATCACCAATCAACACAATGGCCATGCGTTTTATCAAACTCCAGGAGACAGTGAAGGACAGGGAAGCCTGGTATGCTACAGTTCATGGGGTCACAGAGTTGAACATGACTTAGCTATTGAAAAAAAATTGTGAATAGTGCTCAGTGAACATGGGGATGCCATCCCTTTCAGATGAGAGAAAATATCTCCTAGCCATATATCTGATAAGGAATTAGTCTCCCAAATCTGTAAAAAATATATTTTTACTATCCTACAACTGCATAGTAAAAAGAAAACTAGTGACCCAATTAAAAAGTGCACAATAGACTTGATAATGCTCAAAAAAAAAAAAAAACAAGCATTCAAATGGCTAACAGGTACATGGAAAAATGCTCAACACTGCTAATCTTTAAGGAAATGTAGATCAAAAGCATACGATATCACCTCACACTTGTCAGGATGGCTATTATCAAAAAAAAAAGCACAATTGTTGGAACGAATGTGGAGAAATTGGAACAGTTACACACTGTTGGTGGGAAAGCAAATCTTTTTCCATTTTTAACTGTTTTTTTTTTTTAATTTCTTGAGTTTTAAGAGCTCTTTATATATTTGGGATAATGATTCTTTATCAGAGACATCTTTTACAAATATTTTTTCCCAGTCTGTGGCTTGTCTTATTCTTTTCAGTGTTTCATAGAGAGCACTTTTTAAAAACATTTTATTGAATTTCAAGTTAATTATTATTTTCTTAAAGAATCACATCTTTGTAAAAAATGTCATCTCTTAGATCTGTTTTTTCTCTCTGTGTGGCCCCTTTCACTCCCACTTTCAATCCTACTGAAGCTTGGCTTCCTGAATACAGTAAGAAGATGGTGGGAACTTGGGGAAGGGTTTCAGAATTATGTTTTGGAGATTATGTTGTCCCAGTTTAGCACCCTGAGAGGAAAGAAGAAAGTAAACATCTCTTTCCCAGCATCTGTATATAAAATCTAGAGTAAGTTCAGTTCAGGTCATTTGCTCAGTTGTGTCCAATTCTTTGCTGACCCTATGGACTGCAGCACACCAGGCTTCCCTGTCCATCACCAACTCCAGAGCTTGCTCAAACTCATGTCCATGGAGTTGGTGGTGGCATTCAGCCAAGTCTTCCTCTGTTGCTCCCTTCTCCTCCTGCCTTCAATCTTTCCTAGCATCAGGGCCTTTTCTAAAGAAAGAGTCAGTTCTTTGCATTAGGTGGCCAAAGTATTGGAGCTTCAACTTCAGCAGTGAATATTCAGGACTGATTTCCTTTAGGATTGACAGGTTTGATCTCCTTGCAGTCCAAGGGACTGTCAAGAGTCTTCTCCAACACCACAGTTCAAAAGCACCAATTATTTGGCACTCAACTTTCTTTATAGTCCAACTCTCACATCCATACATGACCACTGGAAAAACCATAGCCTTGATTAAACAGACCTTTGTTGGCAAAGTAATGTCTCTGCTTTTTAATATGCTGTCTAGGTTGGTCATAGCTTTTCTTCCAAGGAGCAAGCATCTTTTAATTTCATGGTTGTGGTCACCATCTGCAGTGATTTTTGAGCCCAAGAAAAAGTTTCTCACTTTATTTTGTTTACATTGTTTCCTCATCTATTTGCCATGAAGTGATGGGACCGGATGCCATGAGCTTAGTTTTTTGAATGTTGAGTTTTAAGCCAGCTTTTTTACTCACTGTCTAGGTTGGTCATAGCTTTTCTTCCAAGGAGCAAGCATCTTTTAATTTCATGGTTGTGGTCACCATCTGCAGTGATTTTTGAGCCCAAGAAAAAGTTTCTCACTTTATTTTGTTTACATTGTTTCCTCATCTATTTGCCATGAAGTGATGGGACCGGATGCCATGAGCTTAGTTTTTTGAATGTTGAGTTTTAAGCCAGCTTTTTTACTCACCTCTTTCACTTTCATCAAAAGGCTCTTTAGTTCCTCTTTACTTTTTATCATAAGGGTGGTGTCATCTGCATATCTAAGGTTATTGATATTTCTCCCAGCAATCTTGATTTCAGCTTGTGCTTTATCCAGCCTAGCATTTTGCATGATGTACTCTGTATATAAGTTAAATAAGTAAGATGACAATATACAGCCTTGACATACTTCTTTCCCAGTTTGGAACCAGTTCATTGTTCCATGTCTGATTCTAACTGTTGCTTGTTGACCTGCATACAGTTTTCTCAGGAGGCAGGTCAGGTGGTCTGGTATTCCCATCTCGTTCAGAATTTTTTTTTTTTTTAACAGTCAGTCATATTTATTCATCAGTTTTTAAGAATTCCAGTGAGTAGAGGAATTATGAATGTTAGTAAAATGATATCTGTGAATTTTAAAGCATATTAGCCTCATGTAGTAGACACACACTGATCTCCAGAGAGGCCATATATTACGTTGGAAAAGAGCATGGGTTNTTTTTTTTTTTTTTAACAGTCAGTCATATTTATTCATCAGTTTTTAAGAATTCCAGTGAGTAGAGGAATTATGAATGTTAGTAAAATGATATCTGTGAATTTTAAAGCATATTAGCCTCATGTAGTAGACACACACTGATCTCCAGAGAGGCCATATATTACGTTGGAAAAGAGCATGGGTTCTGGAGTCAGAGAGATCTATTCTTGGGTCCCAAACCTGCATTTGGTAGATTATGCCTTTGGGGTGGTCTTTTAACATCTCTGAGTCTTAGTCTTCTTCTCACATGTGAAATGGTAGTTAAATAAAATAATGAATATAAAGGTCTTGGCATAAAGTATGGACTTAATAAATATCAGTTATTATATTTTCCAAGATTGTAAAATTGGTTCTGTAATTCAGATTTCACAAATATTGCTTTGCCCTTTATAAAATATTATCTTAAACCTATAACCACAAGGACATAGTAGGGATGGCATATACTTTTATGTACTGTATGTGGTTGTCTTTAATTTGGAATATAATCTTTATTTATTTATTTTGCTGCAGCATACATCTTACAGGATCTTAGTTCTGTGATCAGGGATCGAACTTGTGATCCTTGCAATGGAAACACAGAATCCTAACCACTAGACCCCAAGGGAATTCCTTGGAAAGTCTTTTTTGTTCTGCCATTGACTCACTCCTTTTATTTTAGTTTTTTTAATATACTTTTTTTTTTGTATTGGTATATAGCCAATGAACAGTGTTGTGATAGTTATAGGTGAACAGTGATGGGACTTAGCCATACATATACATGTTTCCATTCTTCCCCAAACTCCCCTCCTATCCAGGCAACCACATAACATTGAACAGAGTTCCATGTGGTATACAGTAAGTCCTTGTTGGTTATCCAGTTCAAATATGGCAGTGTGTACATGTCCATCCCAAACTACCTAACTGTCCCTTCCCCTCATCTTTCTCCCCACGTCAGACATAAGTTCATTCTCTAAGTCTGTACTCACTCCTTTTAATCTTCTTCCCATTACCTCAAATTTATCAAATGAGTTCTCTCCTCATACACCTGAACTCTCACAAATGACAGGAATCTAACAAATATTAGCAAAGGAAAACAAGGTTTATGTAATTGGGATGTCAGAAGTGGAGCTGAGTATAGGTTTGTAAAAAACGTCATCTCTTAGATCTTGCACATAGTTTGTCAGATTTATTTCTTAGGTATAAATCTGACAAACTATGATTTTTAATCTTGAATTCTCATTGTTCATTCCTTGTATATAAGAAAGCAATTGACTTTTGTGCATTAATCTTGTATCCTGCAATCTTGCTTAATCACTAGTTAGATTCAGGAGGTTTTTTTTTTTTTTTTTTTTTTTTTGACAGTTCTTTAATGTCATCTTTGAACATAGTTGAATTTCTTCCTTCCCACTTTACATATGTTATATTTTCTTTTCCTATTGCATTAGCTAGGGTTTTGGGTATGATAATGCATAGTAGAGCAGTGTTATGGGACATTCTTGTCTTGTTCCTGGTATTAGTGGTGAAGAACACAGTTCCTCATCAATAACTATGATGTTAGCTGTTGGTTTTTGTGAATATTCTTTATTAAGTTGAGGAAGTTCCTCTGTATTCTTAGTTTATTGAGAGTTATTTTTTTTTAAACATGAATAGCTTTAGATTTCATCAAGTGACTTTTCTGTATTTATTGATATAGCTAATGTGATTTTTCTTCTTTAGTCAGTTGATGTAATGGGTTGCATTAATTGATTTTCAAATGTTGAACCAGAGTTACATACTTGGAATTGTGTAATTCTCTTCATACAATGTTAGATTTAATTTGCTAATGTTTTGTTGAGCATTTTGCTTTTATGATCATTAGAGACATTTGTTTATAGTTTTCACTTGTTGCAATGCCTATACCTCATTTTACTCTTGGGATGATGCTGGCCTTATAATATGTTATGACATGCTTCCTCTGTTTCTATTTTCTGGAAGGAATAGCAGAAATTGGGATAAAATTCTTTAAATATTGATAAAAGTCACCAGCGAACCTATCTGTGACTGGTGCTTTCTGTTTTGGAAAGTTATTAATTATTTATTCAATATTTTAAATACATATAGGCTTATTCAAATTGTCTCTTTCTTCCTAAAATACTTTTGACTGATTGTGTCTGTCAAGGAATTAGTCCATTTCATCTATGTTATCAAATTTGTGAGCATACAGTTGTTCAAAATATTTTTATTATCCTTTTAATACTCATGGTATCAATACTTTCTTGCAATTCTGATGTTAGTAAATTATGTCTTCTCTATTTTTCCTAGTTATTGTGGCTAGAGTTTTATGAATTTTATTGATCTTTTGAAAGAATGGATTTTGATCCCATTGATTTTTGTTTATTGATTTATTTCAATCATTGATTTCTAATGTAATCTATATTATTTGTTTTATTCTGCTTTGTTGTTATTGTTTAGTCGATAAGTAGTGTCCATACTTTTGTGACCCCATGGACTATAGTCTCCCAGGCTCCTCTGTCCAGGCAAGAATATTAGAGTGGTTTGTCATTTCCTTTTCCCAGGGATCTTCCTGACCCAGAGATCGAACCCAGGTTTCCTGCATTGCAAGCAGACTCTTGACCATTTGAGCCAACAGGGAACCCCATCTGAAGAGAAGTTCAATGTAATTCTTTTATTGACTTTCTCTAAGTAAGGTGTACCCCCACCCCCTGGCTTCTTTCAAGTGTTGATTTTTTTTTCATTGTCTTTGATTTTCTAGTTTGAATAAAATATACCTAGGTATAGATTCCTTAGTATTTGTCCTGCTTGGTATTCTCTGAGCATTATTTTTTAAATAAATGGCTTACTAAAAGGATACTATTTCATTTCTGCTGGTAATTTAGTATTTCAACATTGAATTTCATCTTTTGATATGCCTTTATAAACCCATTCTCACAGCTTTAAATTACATTTGTATAATTTATTTAATTTTTAGTCAACTATAATGTGCTTTATTGCAATAAAAATATAGCTCTGAATGTCATGGATTTAATTCTTTTTAGATGTCATTCAGGATTTTAAATGAAGAATGAAAATACCAAGTATCAGTGCTGATATAAACTAACTGGAATGATCATATGCTACTCAAAGGACTAAAAATTTGAATACTTTGGAAACATATTGGGTAGAGCCTACCTAAACTGAAACTGTACTTAACGCTGTAACCAAGAAATGTCAATTCTAGTTATGTACTTAATTGTAAAATAGACAAATGCTCATCAAAAACAGGTATGAAAATAATCATGGTGGTATGATATATAATGGTCCTACCCAGGATTGGCAAACTATGGTCAGCAGGTCAAATTTTGCCTGCCATGTATCTTGGTAAATAAAATTCTATTGGAACACAGTCATGTTCATTCTCATCCATATCTGCTTTCTCACTGCAATGGCAGAGTTGTGCAGCTGAACATATAAACCATATATCTAAAGCCAAACAGTTTTACTGTCTGGCCTTTTACAGAAAATTGTTTTCAACTTCTAGCCCAAACTATAAATAACCAAATATGGATCAATATAATGGAAAAACAGCACCATGCTTTACAGTGGATCTCTATATAGCAGCAGTTTTCAACTTAGCATGCAACACGATGCTGAGGGCAATTTAGCATAAATTGCTTGTCACCACTCCCCAGAATTTCTAATTCAAAAGTTCTTGGGTGGAACCCAAGAAGTTGCATGACTAACAAGTTCTCAGGTGATCCTGATTCTGCTGGTCTAGAAGCCACACATTGAAAATACTTTTATAAAGTAATGAATATGAGTGAATTACTTCAATAAGCAACAACATGGATGAATTTTGCAAACATAATGCTTGGCAAAAGAAGCTAGACACAAGAATACATATTTATTGTTCCATTCATATAAAGTTATAAAATAGGCAATAGAAATCAAGGTACAGACTTGTTTAAATAGTGACTAGAACAGGGAGTAATGGGGATTCCTAGAGTGTTATTTTTTTCTTGATATTGGTGATGGTTACACTTTTCTGCTCACTTTATGAAATTTCATAAAGCTAAATATTCATAATTTGTGTAATATGCTTAAATAAGTTATGTAATAAAATGATAATTTCAGTATTCTTTAAATTACAAAAAAACCAATACTGCCACAGTTGATAACAATGTCAAACAAGAAACACTATGAAATTTCCAAAAGAGAAGCCTAATAACTCAGACTTAACCAATAAGGGTTTAACTTTCCCAAATATCAAGAAGCAAAGAGGATGGATACTGGGCCTTCTAGAACTGCTGCAGCTTCTATAGAATGTCCTCAGTCTCCTATCTTTCTGTTCAGTCATCTTTAGTATATAACTTCTGTATTCAAAGTTACAAAATGGGGAATTTCCCTGATGGCCCAGTGGTTAAAAAGTCACCTTGCAATGCAGGGAAGGTAAGTTTCATCCCTGATTGGGGAACTAAGATCTCACATCCACACATCCCACATCATGAGGCCACTAAGCCCAAATGCTGCAACAAAGATCTGCAACTAAGCACCAAAGCAGTCAAATCTAAAAATAAGTTACAGAGTGGATACTCCTATTCTAATCATGTCATTCACATTCCATTGAAGAAGAATAAAAAGTGATAAAGATTAACACACTGACATCTTACAAGAAATGCCAAATCTCTCCCCAAAACTTTTTTTATATATTCATAATTTTGTCATATGATCACTCCTAGATGCAAAAGAAGCTTCATAAATGAAGCAATTAAGCTTTTCTGATACCTTAAGAATACTTCTATTAATAAGAAAAAAGTGGACGTTTTGTAAGCAGTTAGCAGTGTTTCACATTGTAAGTGGAAACAGTGTTAGACTTCATTTTTGGGGGGAGGGGGGCTCCAAAATCACTGCAGATGGTGATTGCAGCCATGAAATTAAAAGACACTTACTCCTCGGAAGAAAAGTTATGACCAACCTAGATAGCATATTCAAAAGCAGAGACATTACTTTGCCGACTAAGGTCCATCTAGTTAAGGCTATAGTTTTTCCAGTAGTCATGTACGGATGTGAGAGTTGGACTGTGAAGAAGGCTGAGCACTGAAGAATTGATGCTTTTGAACTGTGGTGTTGGAGAAGACTCTTGAGAGTCCCTTGGACTGCAAGGAGATCCAACCAGTCCATTCTGAAGGAGATCAACCCTGGGATTTCTTTGGAAGGAATGATGCTAAAGCTGAAACTCTGGTACTTTGGCCACCTCATGTGAAGAGTTGACTCATTGGAAAGGAGTCTGATGCTGGGAGGGATTGGGGGCAGGAAGAGAAGGGGACGACAGAGGATGAGATGGCTGGATGGAATCACTGACTCAATGGACGTGAGTCTGAGTGAACTCCGGGAGTTGGTGATGGACAGGGAGGCCTGGCGTGCTGTGATTCATGGGGTTGCAAAGAATCAAACACGACTGAGCAACTGAACTGAACTGAACTGAATTGAAAGTTGCATAGTATCCCATAATCACAAAATGGATGTTTTCAACACATTTATGTCGGGAGCCAGCGTGAGGAATCTCACCTGTGACAAGGTCATGCGGAAGGAAGCCTGACAAATACAAGGATGTGATCAGGTTTTAGGGGTTCCCTCTGGAATTTTCTGAGCATCCACCCCCCCAAAAATAAGAATCTGCTGGCCTTTGTACTCTGCTATTCCACTCTTCTAATATTTTCTGGAAAAAGTCAACTCAGGGCTTTAGTCTTCTGCATTTGAAAGGGATGTTTCAGTTAAACGCCCTCTGATAACTCTCTAGCTTGTCTAACAGGTTCCCCAGACTTCTTACAGCTTGTGAATTGCTTACAGCCTCCCAACCGCGAGAGGCACAAAGCTTAAAAGCATCTTAAAGAAACATAGCCTTTTCTAAAGAGTTAAAAATTATATTGGTAGAGGGTTTTCACTGTTGACTCAATGACTGCTGCCAGACCTCCATATTTTTTATCTTTTAGGAACTTGGGAGCATGTTAATCAATGTAAACGGGATATGGAAAAAGATATATAGTAGTTTTGATGTTAGCAACACTAGACTTTTGAGTTAATTACTTTTCTTTGTTATATATCACTGCACTCCTCTTGTGTCCTTGCTATGTAAGAATGTGTAACTTTATTTAGTGCTTTTTGAGAGTGGCACCAGACTTTGGGAAGATCAACACAAATAAGTCTTTTGGTTGACAAACCCTTATCAGAAAAAAGGCTATAAAATGTTAATCGGCCCTTTTGGCCGGAAGATGATGTCAATTATCTAAGACTTGTGTATACAATTAGGTATGCAGAGAGAAAAGCCTGGTTTTGATAAGAATCAGGGCTGCTGACACTGCATAATTTTGTATTACCCATTGATCTCTATGTACAATCAAAAAGGTATAAAAGGACATTCTAGACAATAGAGGCCGGGACCAGTCGCTGGACTGGTTTTCCCCGTGTCTCCTCTTTACTCTAATTTCAGGCTAAATTCCCATCTGGAACGGGGTGGCTCACCATGTCTACTTACTTGTCCTGGCTTCTAAGATCCGTAAGAGAGAGAGCCCAAGGCGGGGCACTCTCTGATATTCAAACAGACACTGGTGGCCCAACATAGATGGTGCAAGCTCCTTGTCTGGAGCTTTATTGGCCTTCCCCGTAAACCAAGTTATTTGGCCTCTTTTCTCCACTTAATTTTCCTACTACACTATCTCTTCCTAATCTAATCTTATATTTCTATATTAATAAATAAATAAATCTTTCCTCGCCAATGCAGTCCATGCTTCAAATTCCCTGGATCCACCAGGGCTGGACCCCAGCACATTTAAAATTGAATTTATCTTTTCAATATTGTTTTAAACTGAACCTGAACTATAAATACATAAAAATATTTTTATGTATGATATACATCTTTGTATTATAAATGTCCCCAAATCATTTTTGTTAATTTAAAAACATATATTTATTTTTAATTGGAGGATAATTGTATTACAATATTGTGTTGGTTTCTGCCATACGTCATCATAAATCAGCCATAGTATACATGTATCCTCTCCCTCTTGAACCTTTCTCCCACTTCCCAGCCCATCCAACCCCTCTAGGTTGTCACGGAGCACCAGATTGGAGCTCTCTGGGTTATAAATTAAATTTCCACTATTTAGTTTTACATATGGTAATGTAAATGTTTCTATGTTACTCTCTCAATTTGTCCCACCTTCTCCTTTCCCACACTGTATCCTCAAGTCTGTCCTCTATGTCTCCATCTTTATGTCTGCATCTCCATTGGTGCCCTGCAGATAGGTTCACCAGTATCATCTTTCAAGTTTCCATATATATGTGTTAATATACCATGTTTGTCTTTCTCTTTCTAACTTATCTAAATCTATATAATAGGCTCTATGTTCATCCATCTTATTAGAAATGAGTCAAATGCATTCCATTTTATGGCTGAGTAATATTTCACTGTGCATATGTACCAGAAATTCTTTATCCATTCATCTGCCAATGGATATCTACAATGCTTCCATGTCCTAGCTATTGTAGAGTGCTGCTATGAATATTGGATTTCATGTATCTTTTTCAATTACATTTTTCTCAAGGTGCATGCCCAGTAGTGGGATTTTGGGGTCATATGGTAGCTATATTCCCAGTTTTTGAAGGAAACCTCCAAACGTTCTCCATAATGGCTATATCAATTTGCATTCCCACTAAGAGTGCAAGCAGATTCCCTTTTCTCCATACCCTCTTCAGCATTTCTTGTTTGTATACATTTTGATGATGACCATTCTGACAGGTGTGAGGTGATGTCTCATTGTAGTTTTTTTTAATTAATTTATTCTAATTAGAGGCTAATTACTTTGCAATATTGTGGTGGTTTTTGCCATGCATCAACATGAATCAGCCATGGCTGCACATGTGTCCCATGATCCTAAAACCGCTCCCACCTTCCTACCCACCCCATCACTCTGGGTTGTCCCAGAGCTTTGCTTTGCATTTTTCTTATAATGAGCGATATTGAGCATTCTTTCATGCATTTATTCAGTTCAGTTCAGTTCAGTTCAGTTCAGTCGCTCAGTCGTGTCCAACTCTTTGTGACCCCATGAATCACAGCACGCCAGGCCTCCCTGTCCATCACCAACTCCCGGAGTTCACTCAGACTCACATCCATTGAGTCAGTGATTCCATCCAGCCATCTCATCCTCTGTTGTCCCCTTCTCCTCCTGCCCCCAATCCCTCCCACCATCAGTCGAACTCTCACATCATACATGACCACAGGAAAAACCATAGCCTTGACTAGATGGACCTTAGTCGGCAAAGTAATGTCTCTGCTTTTGAAAATTCTTTAATCACCCCCAAAAGAAAACCCATAACCATTAGCAGTCTTTCCCCAGCTCCTTTTCATCTTAGCCACTGTGCAGCCACTAATCAATTTGCTTTTTGTCTTTAGGATTTGCCTAGATAAATATTTCATATAAATGTAATTGTATATTAGTGGGCTTCTGGAACTTTTTTTTTTTTTTCACTTAGCGTAATTTTTTTCAAAGTTTATCCATGCTAAACAACATATCAGTACTATATTCCCTTTTTATTTCTGAATACTACTTCATTGTACATAAACCACTTTTGTTTACCCATTCAGCCATTTGTGGACTTTTGGGTGGCTTCCTTTAGTTAGTAAGAATAATGCTGCTATAAACATTCATGTTGCCTGCTTTTGTGTTTCTATTTTTCTGTTTCTATTTCTTTGTGTATGAAAGTGAAGTTACTCAGTCGTGTCCGACTCTTTGTGACCCCACGGACTGTAGCCTATCAGGCTCCTCTGTCCATGGGATTTTCCAGGCAATAGTACTGGAGTGGATTGCCATTTCCTTCTCCAGAGGAGCTTCCTGACCCAGGGATTGAACCCGGGTCTCCCACATTGTAAACAGACGCTTAACCATCTGAGCCATCTAGGTCATATGACAACACTATTTTTGACTTTATAAAGACCATCCAGAATGCTTTCCAAAATGGCTACAAAATTTTATATTTTCATCAGGAGTGTATAATGGTACCAATTTCTCCAAATCCTTGCTAATATTTCCTATGGTCCATTTTTTGTTTTTATTTTAGGCAATTCTAGAGGGGGTAACAGTGTCTTGCGTTTTTTGACTTTCATTTCCTGATTAGAGAAATATTTTTAAAATGTTAGTTGAAAGAATGAGTGAATGATAAACTGCAGTTTGATTATATATTGTTGTTGTTGTTCAGTCATGAAGTCATGTCCGACTCTTTGTGACCTTATGGACTGCAACATGCCAGGCTTCCCTGTCCTTCACTATCTCCTGGAGTTTGCTCAAATTCATAACCATTGATCGATGATTCTATTTAACCACTTAATTCTCTGCCCTCCCCTTCTCCTCCTCCCCTCAGTCTTTCCCAGCACCAGGGTCTTTTCCTGATGCAGTCAGCTCTATGCATCAGGTGGCCAAAGTACTGGAGCTTCAGCTTCAGCATCAGTCATTCCAGTGAATATTCAGTGTTGATCCCTTTAGTATTGACTGGTTTGATCTTGCAGTCCATAGGATTTTCAAGCATTTTCTCCAGTGTCACAATTTGAAAGCATCAATTCTGTGCTCAGCATTCTTTATGGTCCAACTCCCACATCTGAGCATGACTACTGGAAAACCATAGCTTTGACTACACAGATCTTTGTTGGTAGAGTGATGTCTCTTCTTTTTAATATGTTGTCTAATGTTATCATAACTTTCCTTTCAAGGAGCAAGCATTTTTAATTTCATGGCTGCAGTTACAGTCTACAGTTAGTTTGGAGCTCAAGAAAATAAAATTTGTCACTGTTTCCACTTTTTCTCCTTCCATTTGCAATAAAGTTATTACCTATATGTGTATGTATAATGTTATTATACATATCACTTTAAAGAGAAAAATCATAACTAATTTTTTGTGACTTATTTTCAATGTTTTAGATAAGAGTTAAAATTTCCTTATGATTGGCATCTATTCTGTTTGTTTTCTAATGTCATTTGCTTCACAGTGGATTTCTCAAATGTACTTAAAGTAGCAAACCTAAAAGAAATAGCTGTATTACCTAAATTTTGAGGAAAAAAGAAAACCTATATGCCTATATAGCAATTCTTTGTGTGCACATTTTCTCCATTCTTCACTGGCATTAATTTAAGTTTAAAATGGGCTTCCCCCATAGCTCAGCAGTAAAGAATCAGCCTGCAATACAGGAGACACAGGAGACACGGCCTTAATCCTTGAGTCAGGAAGGTCCCCTGAGGAGGAAATGGTAACCCACTCCAGTATTCTTGCCTGAAAAATTCCATGGACAGAGGAGTCTGGCAGGCTAGAGTCGAAAGGGTTGCAAAGAGTGGGACATGACTGAGCAAATGAGTGAGTGAGATGCTATAGGTTACAAGTTGAAAGTAAAATAAAAGTATTAAATTGAATTATTTTAATTTCTGTTTGGTGTATTTAACCTTTACCATATTAAGTTGGCATATTTTAAAACTCAAGAAATAACCTCAAACCAAGAAAAAAAAAAATAACAACTCTCCCACTCACTGGAGTTTGAAAGATGTTTTTAAAATGTAACAAAATAGTGTGATCCCATAAATAATAAAAGTATCACTGGTAATATATAGGCCTTATCATGAGCTTCAAAGCATGAAAGTGAGAGTGAAAGTGAAAGTTGCTGAGCAGTGTCTGACTCTTTGAGACCCCATGGATTAAACAGTCTATGGAATTCTCTAGGCAAGAATACTGGAGTGTGTAGCTTTTCTCTTCTCCAGGGGATCTTCCCAACCCAGGTCTCCCACATTGCAGGCAGATTCTTTACCAGCTAAGCCACAAGGGAAGATCCCTTCAAAACATAGAAGGTATTTTTATTTCATATGAATCTTTTTAAACTATGGATCTTAAGTCTTTACATTAAAATAAAGGAAACCCTGTTCACCTGCTGAATCTTTAGCTAGAACTTGTCTTAGGAAACAATGACAGTGGTGTAAGTTAAAAAGTATATAAATCAATACAAATCAAAACCACAATGAGATACCATCTCACACTGATCAGAATGGCTGCCATCAAAATGTCTACAAATAAATGCTGGAGAGGGTGTGGAGAAATGGGAACCCTCTTACACTGTTGGTGGGAATGCAAACTAGTACAGCCACTATGGAGAACAGTGTGGAGATTCCTTAAAAAATTGGAAATAGACTGCCATATGACCCAGCAATCCCTAAGCTGGGCATACACACCAAGAAAACCAGAACTGAAAGAGATACATGTACCACAATGTTCACTGTAGCACTGTTTACAATAACTAGGACCTGGAAGCAACCTAGATGTTCATCAGCAGACCAATGGACAAGGAAGTTGTGGTACATATACATGGTGGAATATTACTCAGCTATTAAAAAAAGAACACATTTGAGTCAGTTCTAATGAGGTGGATGAAACTGTAGCCTATTATACAGAGTGAAGTAAGTCAGAAAGAGAAGCACCAATATAGTATATTAACAATTATATATGGAATTTAGAAAGACAGTAATGACGACCCTATATGCAAGACAGCAAGAGACACAGATGTAAAGAACAGGCTTTTGGACCATGTGGGAGAAGGTAAAGGTGAGAGAATTTGAGAGAATAGCATTGAAACTTGTATATTACCACATGTAAAATAGATGACTATGCAAGTTCAATGCATGAAGTAGGGCAGTAAAAGCTGATGCTCTGGGACAACCCAGAGGGATGGGGTGCTGAGGGAGGTGGGAGGGGTCTCAGGATGGGGAGACACATACACACCCTTGGTTGATTCATGTTGATGTATGACAAAAACCACCACAATATTGTAAAGTAATTAGTCTCCAATTAAAATAAATAAATTTAAAAAATAATAGAATAAAATTTTTAAAAATAAATATAAATCAAAGATATAGTTGAATGAGTTTTTATTGTTGTTCAGTTGCTCAGTTCAGTCTGACTCTTTGAAATCCCATGAGCTGCTGCATGCCAGGTTTCCCTGCCTTTCACCATCTCCCAGAGTTTGCTCAAACTCATGTCCACTGTCAGTGATACCATCCAACCACCTCATGCTCTGTCATCCTCTTCTTTTCCTGCCCTCAATCATTCCCAGCATCACGGTCTTTTCCAGTGAGTTGTCTTTTCACATCAGGTGGCCAAAGTATTGGAGCTTCAGCTTCAAAATTCCAATGAATATTTAGGGCTGATTTTCCTTAAGACTGACTGGTTTGATCTCTTTGTAGTCTAAGGGGCTGTCAAGAGTCTTCTCTAGCACCACAGTTTGAAAGCATCAATTCTTAGATGCTCGGCCTTCTTTATCATCTCACACTCACTTCCATACACGAATACTGTAAAATCATAGTTTTGACTATATGGACCTTTGCTGGCAAAGTGATGTTTCAGCTTTTTAATACACTGTCTAGGTTTGTCATAGGAGCAAGTGTCTTCCAAGGAGCAAGTGTCTCAATTTCATGGCTATAGTCTGCAGTGATTTTAAAACCCCCCAAAATAAGTCTCTCACTTTTTTTCCATTTTTTCCCCATCTATTGGTCATGAAGTGATGAGACCAGATGCCACTATGTTAGTTTTTTGAATGTTGAGTTTTAAGCCAGCTTTTTCACTCTACTCTTTCACCCTCATCAAGAGACTCTTTAGTTCCTCTTACTTTCTGCCATAAGCGTGGTGTCATCTGCATATGAGGTTGTTGATATTTCTCCCAGCAATCTTGATTCCAGCTTGAGCTTCATCCAGCCTGGCATTTCACATGATGTGCTCTTCATATAATTTAAATAAGCAGGGTGAAAATATATAGCTTTGACGTAGTCTTTTTCCAGCTTTGAACCAGTCTGTTGTTCCATGTCCAGTTCTAACTGTTGCTTCCTGACCTGCATACAGATTTCTCAGGAGGCAGGTAAGGTGGTCTGGTGTTCCCATCCTTTTAAGAATTTTCCACAGTTTGTTGTGATCTACATAGTCAAAGACTTGAGAACAGTCAGTGAAGGGGAAGTAGATGTTTTTCTGGAGTTCCCTTGCTTTTTCTATGATCCAACAAATGTTGGCAATTTGATCTCTGGTTCCTCTGCCTTTTCAAACTCCAGCTTGTACATCTGGAAGTTCTCAGTTCATGTACTGTTGAAGCCTAACTTGAAGGATTTTGAGCATTACCTTGCTAGCATGTGAAATGAGTCCAATTTTGTGGTAATCTGAATATTCTTTGGCATTGTCCTTCTTTGGGATGGAATGAAAACTGACCTTTCCAGTCCTGTGCCCACTGCTGAGTGCCACTGCACCACTTTAATAAAATCATCTTTTAGGAATTGAAATAGTTCAGCTGGAATTCCATCACCTAGCTTTGTTCATACTAATGCTTCTTAGGGCCCCTTTGACTTTACCATGCAGGATGTCTGGCTCTAGGTGAATGATCACACCATCATGGTTATCCAGGTCATTAAGAGCTTTTTTTTGTACAGTTCTGTGTATGCTTACCACCTCTTCTTAATATCTTCTTCTTCTCTTAGGTCCATACTGCTTCTATCCTTTATTGTGCTCATTTTTGCACAAACTAGTTTTTAAGGAATACCAATTTGGTTATTCTCCATGCTATTTCCCTTTTTAAAAAATAATTATTTACTGGAATGCCGGGGTCCAGCCCCAATGGATCCAAAGTAATTCGAAGGGGAGATGGTATCGGCGATTAGGAAAGGATTATTTAATTAGAGATATAAAGAGAGATTAAGAAAGAATAATGTAGTGGAGAAAATAATAGAAAAAAGAGGCTGTATTCCTTGGTTTACACAGTTCAGTTCAGTTCAGTCACTCAGTAGAGTCTGACTCTTTGCGACCCCATGAATCACAGCACGCCAGGCCTCCCTGTTCATCACCATCTCCCGGAGTTCACTCAGACTCATGTCCATCGAGTCCGTGATGCTATCCAGCCATCTCATCCTCAGTCGTCCCCTTCTCCTCCTGCCCCCAATCCCTCCCAGCATCAGAGTCTTTTCCAATGAGTCAACTCTTCGCATGAGGTGGCCAAAGTACTGGAGTTTCAGCTTTATCATCATTCCTTCCAAAGAAATCCCAGGGCTGATCTCCTTCAGAAGGGACGGGTTGGGTCTCCTTGCAGTCCAAGGGACTCTCAAGAGTCTTCTCCAACACCACAGTTCAAAAGCATCAATTCTTCGGCGCTCAGCCTTCTTCATAGTCCAACTCTCACATCCATACATGACCACAGGAAAAACCATAGCCTTGA
>SJYT01041829.1:25014-35034 GCA_006410635.1 Cephalophus harveyi
GGGAGACAGGGATCAAGACCATCCCCATGGAAAAGAAATGCAAAAAAGCAAAATGGCTGTCTGGGGAGGCCTTACAAATAGCTGTGAAAAGAAGAGAGGCGAAAAGCAAAGGAGAAAAGGAAAGATATAAGCACCTGAATGCAGAGTTCCAAAGAATAGCAAGAAGAGATAAGAAAGCCTTCTTCAGCGATCAATGCAAAGAAATAGAGGAAAACAACAGAATGGGAAAGACTAGAGATCTCTTCAAGAAAATTAGAGATACCAAGGGAACATTTCATGCAAGGATGGGCTCAATAAAGGACAGAAATGGTATGGACCTAACAGAAGCAGAAGATACTAAGAAGAGGTGGCAAGAATACACAGAAGAACTGTACAAAAAAGATCTTCATGACCCAGATAATCATGATGATGTGATCATTAATGTAGAGCCAGACATCTTGGAATGTGAAGTCAAGTGGGCCTTAGAAAGCATCACTACGAACAAAGCTAGTGGAGGTGACGGAATTCCAGTTGAACTGTTTCAAACCCTGAAAGATGATGCTGTGAAAGTGCTGCACTCAATCTGCCAGCAAATTTGGAAAACTCAGCAGTGGCCACAGGACTGGAAAAGGTCAGTTTTCATTCCAATTCCAAAGAAAGGCAATGCCAAAGAATGCTCCAACTACTGCACGATTGGTTTACACAAGAAGCCAATAAAGTCTCAAGACAAGAGACTTGCATCATCTATGTGAGACTGCAGGTGCCCTCCCAGTCTCCCAAAGGAGTGGAGATGCAAAGCACCTCCCCATTCAGGTCTTAGAAACCCAGGCAAAATTAGTAGACACGGTGAGGTTTTGTGTTCCAGAGGGGAATTCAGCCTGAAAGGAAGAGTGAGAGAAAAGACGACATGGGGAGAACAGTCTTTCCAGGAACTGATCCAACTCTTTATTTTTCAGGGCAGCTTTTATACCTCAGGTTGTACATAGAGATAAATGGAGAATACAAAGTCATGCAGGGTCAGTTGTCCTGACCTTTGCTGAGACCAGACACTTCTTTATACATACATACAAAGGTCTTGGGTGGTTTTACATCATCTTATGGCCAGAGGGCCTGCTAACATTTTATGACACTTTCTTTCTAATAACTGTCAGTCAACCAGAAAACTTATTTTCTCCAGAGGTGATTTTTCTTAAATCAGGCACCACCCTCTGAAGGCACCAGATAAAGTTGCATTCCTATAGGACAAAGGTTCAGTGGGCTATAATCAAGAAAAAAAATTTACTAGCCTAAGGTCTAATGTGATTAATACAAAGATTATTACTTATTTTTCCCATATGCCAGTTATATCAATTAATGTATATAAGGGATATGGGATATCGAGACTTAGCAGCAAATATTGGCTCAACAATAAAACCCTCCACTGGTAAATTTCTAACAACCCACTAATACTACATTAACAATTTCTAACTTCTCATAAGACTCTGTATTTAAAAAGTTCAAAACATCTCATGCCTCTCATGGTTGGGAGGCTGTGAATAGCTACGTGTGGTTGTAAGAGGCCGGACAAACTTCTCAGGCAGGCTAGAGAGCCATCAGAAGAGTTTTTGGATGGAAACATTCTTGTTATGCCCAGGAAACTTATTAACTGGAGCTCCAAGTTAACTCTTTAGAGGAAGATGGTGGGGGACAGCCCCTCTGTTATGTCAGAAGAGTAGGTAGAAAGCATAACACAGTAAAGCAGGCAGACTCTGGTTTTGGGGGTAGATGGTCGAGAAAGTCCAGGGGGACCCGTGAGGCCTGATCCTGCCTTTGCATATATCAGGCCCCTTTCCTCATGACCTTTGCCATGGGCGGGATTCCCCATGCTGGCTCCTGGCACTGGAAGTCAAGGAATAATATCAAGCAAGACTTGAATCTATAAAACTATTTGAAAAAAACTTTAGTTTAAAAATTGAGGTTTTTTTTTTTTTTTTTTAATTTTCATCTTCTATAAAAACAAACCCAGAAACTAGGCATTGTACTGGGTTCAAAGTACCATCTTGAATGCATGATGTATTTTATACTTCAGGAAAAAAATGATTTAGGTATGAGCATTTTAAAAAAACTCATCTTACAGTTATTGTTCTATGCTGTTCTGCCTTAAGCCCCTCTAGAGGTGAATAAAACCAAGCTTTAACTTTCTAATGAAGTAGAACACTATTTATTATCTGTTCAGCCACAGTCTCAGAAATTTAAAGCCACTGAAAATTATTCATTTTTATCCTGCCAATGAGCTTTTATGAAAGTAGAATTTAGTATGTTGTTTTCAAATCTACTGACTTAAGATGGATATAAAATTGTATCAATAACATTTGATGTAACCAATCAGAAATATTTAATAGCAGAATATTGGAATTCATTGTAATTAAACTATTTAATATGGTTTAGTTTAGATTCTCAGATGATCATGAGCAGTAGTGATATTAAAGTTTATTACTTAATCATTTGAGTGGAAGTCACAGGCTCTGTTTGGTCTTCATTTTTTGTTAGTAAACCATTAAAAATTAGAAGAAAAATATCATTTAAACCCTGGGAAGTTTGCTTAGATATTTGCTAAAGTTTTCTCTTTTTACTATCAAAAGAAATAGGATAAGGAATAACAAATGAAGTTGTATTCTCCCCTTCTATATATAATCAACAACACCACTAGCAAATCTTTACTGAATGCATATCCTGTCTTCAAATTAGTGCTATGTATAACTGCATAATTAAAGTGACTGAAGATTAAAACTGGCTTTTGTTACTTAACCACGAGTACTTATTACTGTCAAGTTAATTAATTGGTGTTTAGATTTCCAATAGCAATTACAACAAGAGATAATATACAGCTGTAGTGCTATAGAAAATGTACTTGAGTGGCAGTTAGACCTAGAATTGAGCCCTAGTTTTGTTACCAACTGTGTATTCTTGGAATAAATCCCTTTGTTTTACTAAACTTCATTTGCTTAGTTAAGGAGACTGAATCTTTTTTAATTCTTTTCAATGATGTATTTTTTGAATCTATCAAAGCAATGTCCTCAGTAAATACCACAAGTATCAGTTGAATGCTTATCTTTTTAAGAGGTCTATCTTCAATAAAAAGCTTCACAGTATGCTGATTTGTAGGAAGGCAAACTATACTATTTGAACTAAAATAATCTTTCACAGTATAACTCTAAACACAATCCTAATAAATACATTCATTAATAAATTCATTGATATACATTTTTCTTTTTTTTAGTATCTTAATTTGTTTTATTGACATTTATTAAGGTCTAGTTGTCACTATCTTCCATGCATAATCTACTCAATGTATATATATCCTTACTTTGTGTTCTGACAGTCATATTTCTGGGCTTTCATTCTTTCACGTACATGGTAGAATTGCACTTTCAGCTCCCATAGAGATTGACTGGGGCCATGTGCCTAACTGTGGTCAATTTGTTGTGAGCAGACATCACTTATAGAATGATCATTTAATTGTCAATAATTCAACATTCTCTTCTCCCTCTTGTGTAGGATTGACAATATCCAAGTTGGTGATTTCTCCGTCAGTTTTGTCCCTGAGTGGCTATGAAGAGCAGGGACGACCAGATGAAGGACATATAACAAGAGCAAGAAATAAAACTGTTTTGTTTTTATCACTTACATTTTGGAATCCTATCTACAGTATATCTTAGTTTGCCTTGATTAATGCAAATGGAATATCAAATGAAGTATTTTGAGTTGTTGCCTTTTCCAGATCTTTTAAAGTATTGCATGCAATTGGAATAACTAGGCTATCCAAATTCATTTTAAAATATTTATTGAGATTTCACTTTGTCCTAGGCAGTAATCTAAGTGCTGAGGATATGCCTAGATTGGTGAAGAAATTAGACAGTACCTACCTTCATGTAGTCAAGGCTATGGTTTTTCCAGTAGTCATGTATGGATGTGAGAGTTGGACTGTGAAGAAGGCTGAGTGCCAAAGAATTGATGCTTTTGAACTGTGGTGCTGAAGACTCTTGAGAGTCCCTTGGACTGCAAGGAGATCCAACCAGTCCATTCTGAAGGAGATCAGCCCTGGGATTTCTTTGGAAGGAATGATGCTAAAGCTGAAACTCCAGTACTTTGGCCACCTCATGCGAAGAGTTGACTCATTGGAAAAGACTCTGATGCTGGGAGGGATTGGGGCAGGAGGAGAAGGGGAAGACAGAGGATGAGATGGCTGGATGGCATCACTGACTCGATGGATGTGAGTCTGAGTGAACTCTGGGAGTTGGTGATGGACAGGGAGGCCTGGCATGCTGCAATTCATGGGGTCGCAAAGAGTCGGACACGACTGAGCGACTGAACTGAACTGAACCTTCATGGAGTATACATTACAATGGAGGAGCACAATCAATATTGCCCCTTTCCTTTCCAGATCTCCCTTCTGCTTCTTATCCTGTTCTGTGCTTAAGATCAAAGTAACAAACTTCCTTATTCTTTGGCTTCTCATTAGGTTTTTCCAATGGAGTGTGCCTTCATAGGCAGAGGTTCACAGTTAAAGAATGAAGTTGATATATTTATTCCTCCAGTTCTCTTCCTGTTATCACACCTGCAGGAAGCTGTATCCTTTTACCAAAGATCATGAAGGTCATAGCTCAAGTAAGGTGGCACTTTCCATGTCCCTTTCCAAACAGGTTCTTTTAGTCAGTTGCTCCCCTTTTCCCTTTTAGAACTAAGTGCTAGTCTTTTCATTGTTGCAATCCCTAGGATATTGCACAATTCCTTGTTAGTTTTTCTAAATTCTGTCCACACTGTCACTAATGACATTATTAAATTCTCCTCATATTACTTCTTTTGAACATATCTTATCCTCTCTAAATATTAAGGAAAATACAAAATTTAATGCAGGCATACCTTGGAGATATTGCATGTTTGGTTCTAGACCATGGCAATAAATCAAATATCACAGTAAAGCAAGTCACTTTGATTTTCCAGTGCATATGGAAAGTTATGCTTTCATTATACTGTATTCTAGTAAGCATGCAATAGCATTATGTCTAAAAATGTACTTATTTTAATTAAAAAATAGTTTATTGCCAAAATATGCTAACCATCATCTGACAACACAGGGTTGTCACACACTTTTACTTTTTATTAAAACACAGTATCTGTGAAGTACAATAAAGCAAAGCACAATAAAATGGGGAATTCCTGTGTTTTAATTTTATTTGCCTTGTGAATTTAGATAAATGTATTAATTTGTATCAAAGAATTACAGTTTGCATCAATTCTCTGGAGATACTTTGTCACTCTAGTAATCTCCTATGCCCAAAATACAGTGTTTCAGATACTATAAGGTAGAAGTTTTCAATACAAAAAATCTGGATCATTATTCTCTTTCTATAAAAATCATATCATTATTTTTGAAATTTAAAAGAAAAAGCTTGACAAATATGGATGTGTTTGGAGAATTTTCCCTTATGTTAGTCTTAAATGGCATTTTTTAAAAATGTTCTTTTTATTCAGTTAGTAGATTTTAAATCTATATCCGCTTCACTGATTACATGAAAGCCTTTGACTGTGTGGATCACAAACAAACTGGAAAATTCTTAAACAGATGGGAATATCATACCACATTATTTGTCTCCTGAGAAACCTATATGCATGTTAAGAAGCAACAGTTAGGAGCCTACATGGAACAATTGACTTGTTCAAAATTAGAGAATGTGTATGACAAGACTATATATTGTCACCCTGTTTATTGAACTTATATGCAGAGTATATCATGCGAAATACCAGACTGGGGGAATTAAAAGATGGAATCAAGATTGCTGGGAGAAATATCAACAACCTTAGACATGCAGATGATACCACTCTAATGGCAGAAAGTGAAGGAAAACTTGAGTCTCTTGATGAAGGTCAAAGAGGAAAGTGAAAAAGCTGGTTTAAAACTCAACATTCAGAGGAGGCAGTCCTAAGATGGTGAAGAAATAGGACAGGGAGACCATTTTCTCCCCCACAAATTCATCAAAAGAACATTTAAACACAGAGTAAATTCCACAAAACAACTTCTGAATGCCAGCAGAGGACATCAGGCACCCAGAAAAGCAGCCCATTGTCTTTGAAAGGAGGTAGGAAAAAATATAAAAGACAAAAAGAGAGACAAAAGAGGTAGGACCGGAGCTCCATCCCGGGAAGGGAGTCTTAAAAAGAGAGAAGTTTCCAAACACCAGGAAACACTCTCACTGCCGAGTCTGTGGTGAGCATTGAAACCACAGAGTGCAGCATAACTGGGAGGAAAAACAAATAAATAATTAAAACCCACAGATTGCATGTCCAATGGTAACTCCCCCAGTGGAAAAGCAGTGAAGATGCCTGCACCCTCCACTATCAAGCAGGGGCTGGGCAGGGAGGTGCGGGCTGTATTGCTTAGAGTAAGGACTGGGCCAGAAGGCCCCGAGGGCAATCTGAGGGGACTAACTTGGGTTAGCAAACCAGACTGTGGGATAGCTACCACACGAAAAGCCCTAACCAAAGACACCACCAGGCCCGCTCAGAGAACAAAGGATTGACTAGCGCTACGCGAAAAGCCCTAACATAAGACACCTTCAGGCCTGCTCACAGAACAAAGGACTGAACAGAGCTAGTCGGCTGCAGACCATCTCCCTCCGGTGACAGGTAGCCAGAGCCAGAAGGGGGCAATCACAGCCCCAGAGAAGCATTATCTACCAAACTGCAAGCAGGCTTCTCTGCTAATTAAGACTTCTTGGGATTCTGGACAGTAAACATCTGCCTGAGAGGGTGCACTGGTTGTACACCCAGAAAACCAAGTGGCAGGGATGGGGGAGGCGATAAGTCACAGTGACCCCGCTCACCAAACACCTGATCACCTGAGCTGCTCTGACCTGGGAAGGGCACAAAACGCAGGCCCAACTGAGTCTGCACCTCTGAGGACTACCCAAGTGCCTGAACCTGAGTGGCTTAGACCTGGGAGGTGCATGCAGCCCAGGGCCAGCCTAGGATGGTTCCTGGTGGAGCAATCTAGAGCCTGAGCTGTGTGCGCCATGAACGGGGGCAGGCCCAGTGTGGCTGAGACACTGCGAGCACACACTAGTGTTATTTGCAGTGTCCCTCCCGCCCTACGGTGCAACTGAACAAGTGAGCCTAAAAATGTGTCCACCACCACCCCCTTGTGTCAGGACAGAAATTAGACACTGAAGAGACCAGCAAACAGAAGCTAAAACAAAGGGAACTGCCTTGAAAGTGACAGGTGCAATAGATTAAAACCCTGTATTTAGTACCGACTACAGAGGAAGGGGCCTATAGATATTGAGAAATATAAGCTGGACCACGGAACTATCTGGAAATGAACTGACCCCAAACTGCCCACAACAAAACCAGAGAAAATCCTAGTTATAGTTTTACTATTTTTACAATCATTCTTTTTAAAATTTTTAAAAATTTTAAGTCCTCTATTACTCCTTTAATTTTAATGTTTATAACCTACTATTATATTGCAAAAAAAAAATAGAGACCCTATTATTTAAAGTAAACTTCATATATACATATGTATATTATAATTTTTGTCACTTTTTTTCCTTTTCTTTAATATTTTATTTTCAAAAATCCAACCTCTACTCTAGATTTTTAATCTTTGCTTTTTGGTATTTGTTATCAATTTTATACTTTTAAGAACCCAATCTTCAGTACCCATATTTACTAGGGAGCAAGATTACTGGCTTGACTGCTCTCTCCCCCTTTGGACTCTCCTTTTTCTCCACCAGGTTGCCTCTATCGCCTCCCTCCCCTTTCTCCTCTCTACCAAACTCTGTGAATCTCTTTGTGTGTTCCAGATAGTGGAGAACACTTAGGGAACTGATTACTGGTTGGCTCTGTCTCTCCTTTTGATTCCCCCCTTTATCCTCCTGGCCAACTCTATCTCCATCCTCCCTCTTCTCTTCTTTCTATAACTCCGTGAACATCTCTGAGCACTCCAGACTCTGGACTGCACATAAAGAAGTGATTACTGGCTAGCTTGCTCTCTCTTCTTTTGATTCCCCCTTGTTTCATCCTGGTCACCTCTAATACCGCCCTCCCTCTTCTCTTCTCCATGTAACTCTGTGAACCTCTCTGGGTGTCCCTCACTGTGGAGAAACTTTTCATCTTTAACCTAGATGTTTTATCAACAGTGCTGTATAGATGGAGAAGTCTTGAGGCTACAATAAAAATAAGACTGAAAATCAGAAGCAGGAAGCTTAAGTCCAAATCCTAAGAACACCAGAGAACTCCTGACTCGAGGGAACATTAAACGACAGGAGCTCATCAAACGCCTCCATACCTACACTGAAACCAAGCACCTCCCAAGGGCCAACAAGCTCCAGAGCANAATAAAAATAAGACTGAAAATCAGAAGCAGGAAGCTTAAGTCCAAATCCTAAGAACACCAGAGAACTCCTGACTCGAGGGAACATTAAACGACAGGAGCTCATCAAACGCCTCCATACCTACACTGAAACCAAGCACCTCCCAAGGGCCAACAAGCTCCAGAGCAAGGTATACCATACAAACTCTCCAGCAACACAGGAACACAGCCCTCAGTTTCAATATACAGGCTGCCCAGTTCAGTTCCATTCAGTCGCTCAGTCGTATCCGACTCTTTGCGACCCCATGAATCGCAGCACACCAGGCCTCCCTGTCCATCACCATCTCACAGGTAGGTTGAACTGCTGTTAAAAGACTGATTGTGCAAAACTAGAGCTTGAAATTTGTCTAAACTTAGTAAAATGTTGAAAATTTGAAGAATAATTGATTTTTCTAGTCAGTATATTTTTCACTGTACCAGTCTCCTGTATTGATTTGGTTTGCAATCTGTGGTCTTCTGTGTTATATAGGTATTTCACTACTTTATCTGTCTGAAGTTTCAGTATTTGGATTTTTTTTCATCTTTAAGTAATGTCAAAGATATGTAGGGTTTAGTGGTTTTTAAACTTGGGATTTGGCAAAAAAGTAAAGATCATTCTTGATGAAAGCTTTCACTGAGTTACAAAGAGATGTATACTTTGCCTCCTTGACAGCCAGTAATTACCAGATTTCAGTTACTTTTCAGAGGTGTTTATCCTGAGTTGAAGGCTTCCCCTATTGATGACCTGAATCATGAATTAATTCTCCTGGTCATCCAGTCATTTACTTCAGCAGTCAGTCTGCTAGCCTGCGTAAAATTGCTGTCACTGCTGGACACACATTTTTTTTTTTTTGTCGCAAAAGTAATATGGAGCTCAGAGAATTAAGGTGTTGCCCGCCTCCAGGGACTTAAAAGAGAGCGGGAGAGATGAGAACACAAGAAGTATGTAATCAGACTGATTCAAACACGCCTATTTTTTGCCCCGCTTCACAGCAAAACTGCTCATGTACGAGTGCAGTTCATCTCCTAACCTGTCTTCAGCGCACTCCTTTCAAAACCCACCTCTCCAATAAAACTGCTTCGGTCAGGATCATGAGTGGCTTTAATCACAACCAGGGTCTCTTCTCAGTCCTCTCAGCCTGGGGCTTGTAGGTATCATTTGAAGCAGGTGGTCTGTTTCTACTCTTTCAAGCACCATCTCCTCTGGTTTTGCTTCAGCTTAACTTGCGGTTCTTTCCAGTCTGCTGGTTCTTCATCTTGCTGACTCTGAAAGTGGGTATATTCTAACTGAAGGCCCCGGTCCTTGTCTCTTCTCTGTTGAAACTCACTCTTCCCGTGAGAGTGGGCAACTCATCCAGTCTCTTTCTTGGTTTAAGCTCTGTAATACGCTGACAGTTTCCAGATTTACATTTCTGATCTGAACCTCTCTCTTGGACTCGAAATAGCATGTTTCCACTTGGGATTATCTAATTCAGTTCAGTTCAGTCGCTCAGTTGTGTCCGACTCTTTGCGATCCCATGAATCGCAGCACGCCAGGCCTCCCTGTCCATCACCAACTCCCGGAGTTCACTCAGACTCAGTGATGTTCACTCAGACTCAGTGATGTTCACTCAGACCATCGAGTCCGTGATGCCATCCAGCCATCTCATCCC